>LPNX010300255.1:699967-712123 GCA_001517045.1 Pseudotsuga menziesii
AACTGATGAAAAAATAACAAGACTTAGGTTTCTTGAACTCTTTAATCATGGCGTTCTTGACCTGGGCAAGTGTCTTGGGTACTGTGGTATACTTTATGTACCATGATAAAGCTCGATCTCTGAGTGTGGTGACCAACTGTACAAGTTTAAGGTTATCGTCGTTGATTGTTTTAATGGTCCACATGGCTTCACATAGAAACCAATGTTGTTCGGGGTCCTCTGCTCCTGTAACCTTAAAGGTAGGTAGCTTCATATCATCTCCCATTCTACTTCTCTACGGTAGGTTCTGATTGACTGGATTACTACCACTCGACGGTGTAGGTGAAGGTGATGTAGCGCTAGTAGGTACTGTCTGTGAGCTATTGGATGGAGTACCTATGGGATTACTCTGAGTCCCAGTCTGTTTCTGTGGGGTATAGGGATGGTAAGGGATACCCCCCTCTGGTTCTTCTATGGTACTAGGACTTGGTTGTCTAATATTGTCTGCACTATCTCCAAATACAGGAGAGCCGAAAGCTACTTTATATTTCTTACCACTACGTGTTCGTCCAATGTCATCAAAATCACTTTCAAACTCTTGTGACATTACTATCTTTACTTATTCATCTGAAATCATGTCCATTACTCCTTTTTCATGTAGCAGCATCTTAATGGACAAGTTTAGAGCTTTTAGGTACTTACCACGATATCCTTTGAAGAAGTACCGCTCAGCCTCACTGAAGCTTTTTCTCTAGTCAACTGCAAATTCTGTGGCGAAGCCTCCTAGCACACTCGCCAACCAGAAGTCCACTGCTCTCGTAATGGAATTGTCGAGTCTCTGCACGGTCTGAATCAGCTCCAGTGTCCAAACAATGTTTCTCTTCTTTTTGAATATGTTCCTATCTTTCAACTTTGATAACCAGTTGTAAAGCTCGTTTCCATAGATTGCAAAAAATATTGCGTGTATATCTGAAGCGATATGCTTTTGTAACCAGTCCTCTGTGCTTAGTTTAGGGCTCCAATTTTCTTTCTTGGTAAACTCCCTTAAGTTTGAATCCAGCCACTGGTAAAACTCTTCTCTAGTGGGATGCCAACAGAACATTAGCGCTCAGTTGTTCAAAAGCGGCAACGGAACCATTTGTTGGCTATCGTGGGCAGACCCGGGTTTACTATTATCAACCAACAACACCCCTAGATCACTGGCCCTTTCAGCAACAGACCGTAAAGCGACCTGAAGTCTCACCCGAAGTGACTCTAATGGGTTGGCCAAGGACTCAAGTGTCTTGGACCAGGTTCTGTGGCAATCCTACTAGTGGCTCGCAGTTCTTCTAGCTGCGAGGTCTCTTTCTCTGCGCGTCGCACGATCTCCTGCTCGCATCGTCCGATTTCCCCGTCTCGCAGCTCTTCTAGCCACGAGATATTCCTTTAAACCGTCGCGCAGTCCTATCCTGTGGTGCGCGCTTTCCCTCTCTCGTGATGAATCTCCGGCCTTATCGCATCACCACGCACTGTGCGACACGCAGCTCCTGCCCAACGCTAAGTCCTTAACCTACGGTATCACGCACCGCAGCTCCTCTACCGATGCGGTATCACCTCTCTACGATATCCTATCTCCGTGGCTTAGCGCACT
This sequence comes from Pseudotsuga menziesii, assembly GCA_001517045.1. Taxonomy (NCBI): domain Eukaryota; kingdom Viridiplantae; phylum Streptophyta; class Pinopsida; order Pinales; family Pinaceae; genus Pseudotsuga; species Pseudotsuga menziesii. Next base: position 701,577 of record LPNX010300255.1, read on the forward strand.
TAGTGTTGCTCGTGTCGATGTGCAAGACTTAACATACAAGGCTATTCGATACTGGAATAGTGACTGTTTTACGCAAAGCATAAATGAACATATCCAACATGCCAAAGACTTTAACTTATGTTTATCCTTCTATACTACTGTGAACTGATTAACACATTCATTAATTAAACTATAAACAAAGTCCATGAAATGACTGAGAATTGCATAAGTAAACATAACAGATAAACCAATCACATAACACTTGATTTTAACGTGGTTCACCTCCAGAATGGAAGTTACATCCACAGAACTACGTTTTCTTATAGCTCAGGGGAAGGTAAAACACAGTTCTGCTGCACCGCATATGCAGCTTAAGATATTCTCTCTTAGATCTCTTTTCTCTTCTATATTTCTCTCCTACAATATACCCTTCCCTCTCTGTCGATCCCTGTGGATCATTACATGCAGATTCTATAAGCCAGCTACTGGTTACAGTAAGATTGCTACCGCTGATAACAGAACCAGAGCTAGGATTTTACAACAGTCTAATGTTCTGCAAAACACTACTAACAACTAAATGAACCAACTAACTAACCAACCAACCCACCAACCCTTTTACAATACAAAATATATCCCTTTATAGGCAGCCCGAAGGTCTTGCCATTACAACACTGTGGGCATGTCCCAACAGTAACCCAAAACCCTAACTAGTGACAGTCGGCCATATCTGTACTTGAGGTAGCCGCTTTCCGTCACACCACAGCTCTCTGCAGTCTTCCATGCTTCCTGGCACTGATCATGGGTACTATGCACCGCTTCTCTTTTCTGTCCTTTGCTTTCAATGCTTCAGCCTCGTTGCTCCTTCTCCTTTATGAGGGTCACTAAGCCCTCCTGTCTTCTGCCGCTGCCTTCAATGCAGTGGTTGAGCTCTCTCTTCTCGGCTGCTCAGGTACCGTTGCCTTTCTTGACTTTTCTATCTTAAAAGTCATGGTTTCCGGCTCTGCTCTCCAGCTGGAAACGTGCTACGGCATCGTAGCTCTGTCTTATCTTCTTTCCGCCAAAACTTATCTCTCCGCTAAACTAGCAGCTTCTTCTGTAGCTGCGGGTCCCTGCTTCAACATAATACAAGGAGTTACTTCAAATCTAAGGGTTTTAACATGTGTTCATCCAGCATCTCTGTGTGAAGGCAGGGCCCGCCTTCCCACAGGGATTGCTGAGTTAAATTAGGCATTTTACTTATTCCGTGATGTGATGTTATATTAATTACCTCGTTAGGCATTTTTCTCCGAAGAAGTTCGGAAGACAACTGTAGCTTTTTGTCATCTATGCACCCAATCTAGCTCCTCCGCGTGTTCTGTTGACAATCCGGTGGTCCTCCGCATGTGGTCTTCTCGATCCGCTGGTTTTTTGGTTTACCCGCTATTTGCTGAAGTTTTCCACCACCTCGGACAATGCTTGTTCCTGAAGTTTCCCCTGCTTGGCCAATTTGCATTTAACATCAAATTGGACAGAATTGTTTTCCTACCAGGCAAGGCAATACAATGGAAACTGTAATCGATGGCTGCCGCTAGCTCAGCTCCAGGGAGGCTTTTATTGATCTTTTTCGAGGCTTTTATTGAGCTTTTTCATGAGTCGAAGAGCTGCCAAGTTTGGAAACATTGGGATATTTGGAGGTGTTAAGGGCAAACAGATGTGAAGTTGAAAAGCATAAGGGGTTTCATACCAGGGTTGCACTCTCCATATTCCTCTACAACATAACTCGCGGAGGTACATCCCTCACAAAATGGAAGTATAACAACGTAATATCAAAGCTTTGCTTTTAGGATTCGAATTTCTCCAGTCAGAAATTTATAGGTTGAATTCCACCAAAATCATAATCGCTGGTATTGGCAGGAAATTGGAAAAGCAACAGTAGTACATGAAGCAATTAGCAATATGTTCAGGTTACGAATACATTCATGCTAAGAAGATTTTATGGGTGAGAGCGCCAACATCGGTATGTCTGAATCAAGCAGCACGAAGACAACAATGTCCGCCATCGAAGATATCTTCAAAACTCTCGACCTGAATTGCCAGGATGACGTCAGGGAAGTTTCGGACATCCGAGGGCCAACCAAGGCCGTCATATTTTCATCGAGAAACCCTAGGGTCGAAGAAATAAGAGGATTTATGCATCTCTTCCGCAATTATTGCGAGCCTCCAAGCGCTCTCGAGAGCCTTTCGGTAATCATTCACTTATTTCTCTCTCTTCCCCCTTTATTTATTTATTTTTTGTTCTATTTTCATTTTATGGTTTTCCAAAGGTTTTCCCTCATGGAGTCACTGGTTTGATCTCCATATACACCCATTCTTTTAAACCGAGGTTGAATTTGAGCACGGGCCCTTGTGGTCTGAAATAGAACTGCAGAATGGGGGCATACAATCTTAATTTAGGGGATGTTCTGGTTTCCGCTCAGTGGATGAGTTGCACACTCTGTAGCCTAATCCAGATAACGGTTTAGCTTTAAAATATTCCCAAAACTCATTTACTGATCATGGTCTGAGAGATAAAATAAATTATATTCTGGTTAGAGGAGTCTTGGGCAATTGAATCTTCATGGACGGCTTAGCACAGGCTTATATTTTCAAGTGAATTACATTACACAAGTTTAGATACATAATACTGTGGTAGATAAGCACCCTACAAAATATTACAAAAACTAGATAGAAACACGGTCAAGTTGTGTATTTAACGGAAGAGACTTGATTTGCAAAAACGTTGCCCCCTAAATATGAAGATTTATATTTAACAACTAAGCACTTGCCTGCGCAAGCAACCTGGATTCAGCAGGAGTAATGAGGGTCTTATAGCCAGAGCCTTTCTTCTAACAAACGGTTTGTAATAAAATCATATAGGGCATAATGGTCACAATCTTTTGAACCAAATTTCAAGTATTAGTTTCAAGTATTAGTTTTGTCTGTTTCAGACCTTACATTAATATTCTTTGGCTCTGTATTATTTAATCTCTTTTCTTTTAGCTTACAGAAATTTTAAGCTTCACCACAATTATGGAGACGACTGAAAAAGGTAAGTGGGGTTTTCTTTGCCGACTTGGCCTTAATCTTCAATGCAATCTTATAAACTCAAATGATTTCTGAGAAATTTTATCCTTGGAATTCTTAATTTTGGTCGTTAATTTATGGTCCATTAATATTTAAAATCCATTTAATGATCTTAAAACAAATATAAATTATCTTGAAGATACTTGATTTTGATAATGGATTTATTTATTTATTGTTAGTGTTAATTGTTTAAATTTGAGAGTTTAATTGTTCAAGCTGTTCGTAATTGTTATTGCCAACATAGTTTTCCATGTAACATTGCAAACGGATACACGCATCCCTCTGCATGGAAGATTGGAAATACTTCTTTTGTTGAACCGGCATTATCTATGTTCCGATTGTTTTGGATGAAACTGTAACTCACTAAAAGGGATTTCTGCGTAAAAGCACTGTTTTTTTCACAACAATCTGAAAACTGTTAGTTTGGTTAAAATATTGACAATGCCAAAATTGTTAGAAAAATCCCACTCTATAGAAATTTAAGAGTGTAGCTATAAATGATGCAATATTTATTGTTTTGACCATGCAGTCCTCTTATGATCAACAACTCTGTTTTGTGAGAAACTCCATTGTAGCTATAAATAATGAAAAATATTTATTGTTTTGTCTATATAACCCTTTATGATCAATCATTATGTTTTGTATTTATTAACTTTATTTTTCTGTTTTATTCAATTAACTTTAATTTTGGAACTGTTCCAAGAATCCAATGTTCACTTGCATATAGGTTGATATTTTGGTAATTTTTCAGTTTCATTGACATTTACCTCCATTTTGATTGTACTTCTCAATGCTTACACAGGTTGATATAAACCTCCCTTAACCAAAACCATGATTAGTTGATTATAATTCATTAATATTCTACAGTGGAAAACGTATTAATGAAACTGAAAAGAATAGTATCATTGAATGCCTACGAGTAGCTTTTGGAGCAATTGGCTCGCAGAGCTATTTGGTTAGCTCATTGGAGTTTTTACGTAGCTCACTAGAGCTTAAATAGCTCGAGGAAGCTTGGAGTATAGATGAGAGGGGAGCTCAGAATTTAAGTTCCTAGAGCATGCATAGAGACATGAATCTCTGAATGTATTGATTTTTTGAGAAAAAAATAAGCTTGAGATTGTTTCTTGGTATTTTGAAATTGATTTCCTGTGTATAAATTGTGAAGTTTACAATTACATTGTCTAAATTATTAATTTACACAGAGAAACCACAGTCTGCATAATGGTTTTGCGCACAAAGGAATTGTTGATCAAATTTTATTCCTTATTGGAAACGATTCTAGGTTAATCTACATTATATTGTTTGTGTCCAGTGGAATTCTAATTGAATTGATAAGAATTCATGTGCATATTACAAGAATTGCAGGCAGATCGATATTGGGGTCGTGCAGAGCACGTATGAGGGCAGAAACTAATTCTTCTTGCTGCGCAGAGGTTATTATAAGTCTTACACAGTTAAATTGACCGTGTATGTGCGTTACAAGGCAAATCAATGGTGAAGAGGGGTCTTGATAAGGAGTTTGCATAGCCGAAGGTTGAGATCAAACATCATTTTGATCGATGGACAGCAGGGTACGTCGCAGTCAGAGTCAAAGGAACAGAATTGGGTTTTTTTGGAATGCAGTAAGACTATGGTCAAGGTGCATTGGTCATATGCGAAGGGCAAGGTTATGGTAAGACACCTTTGCATGTTGCGACAGGAGTATGGTTGTAAATTCTTGGTCACGTTCGCAAAAAACGAAGTTTAGGAGCAGCGCTTTTTGTTTTGTAACGAGGGCTTAAAGTCCAAAACCAGGGTTTTGTAAGAGAACACTAAGCACTTTGGCATACAACGCAATCATGGTTGGGTGCAATGCTTTTAGTGTTGAAATGGCGGAGACTGCCATAAAAAAAGTGGAAGAGTTAAATTAGTCATGGTTTGCCAATTTAGCTGTATGCACATGTATAACAATGTTTTTTTTTATAAAACATTAGGGTGAGAGATAGTGTAATGAAAAGGTGCAGCACTAATGGAGTTAGTGCTAATGAAATGGCGGGGTTTACCCAAAATTAATTTTTAGTTTTCCTCCAAAACTCAGTACAGTATGAATATGGACATTATAAATTCATTCAATCGCTCTTGATAAAGTTTTTTTATGGAGAAACCGTTGAAATTAACATGAAAACTGGAAAATTGGTAAAACCAGCATAGATCCATCTTAAATCTAGATCTAGAAAGCACCGAGAGGGATCCAATTTATTTAGGTGTAAGTTATTTTTACACCTCAAACATTTTGATCAATTTAGTGGTAAATACTGGTTTAACAAGAATCTTTTAATTACTTTTCATTTAGTTTTATTATTTGGTGAATTGATTTTGGGTTGAGTGGAAACTATATAAATATATGAATCCACAATAATGTTTTTTTGTTATGTCGGCTAACATAACGTGACAGGATCTTCCCCATACTGGGTTGAGAACACTCGCTTCTCTTGGTGCAAAAATAAAAAACAAAGGAAATTGATACAAACGGAAACAGAGGAAAATTGGTTGAAATAGAAAGAGAGAAAATCAATCAATTCTCATCTTCTGCCAACCCTTAACCAGGACTAGGCTGCTTTGGCTGGTAGTGGCTAGCTATAATCATTGCCATAATTGCCATAAACAAATATTTCGTGGATTAGTTGTGAGGGAAACATTCATCTTGACACCTGAATTTAGTCTTTTACAGGCGTTCGAAATGCGAAATCCCTCCCCACAAAAAGTAAAACCATACACTATATCCCTTGCACTGGCAACGAAACCAATACGACATAAAAACGAAAAGGAAAAAAGAAAACACATTCAGAGAAAGCCAGGTCCTTAACTAATATGATCCATCCATTACATTAACCAATTTAAAGGAAATAATTAGCCTTCCCAACGCTCATACATAGTAAAAGGCTATGTTCACCAGTTGAAGGGCATTTTCCATTACATTTACCAATTTAAACGAAATAATTAATCTGTCCAACACTCATACACAGTGAAAGGTTCCATCCATCACTTGAAGGCCGTGTTCCAAGAAAAAATTGAAATAATCACACACTCAACACATTAAAAGGCTCCATCCATCAATTGAAGGGCGTGAAGGGCGTAAAAGGCTTAGTCCATCACATGAAGGGCGAAGGGCGTGTTGCAGGAAAAATTTGAAATAATCAAACACTTACATAGTAAAAGGCTTCGTCCAACATTTGAAGGGGGCGTTCCATAAAAAATGAAATAATCACACCCTCTTACACAGTAAAAGGCTTCACCCATCAATTGAAAGGTGTGTTCCAGGAAAAAAAGGAAATAATCACTCATACACAGTAAAATTGAAATAATCACTCATACACAGTGAAATAAGTCGTGCTTTTCTAGGTGGAGAGCGTGAGGCTGTCGTAGAAGCGTTGCAAAATGGTGGCTTTGTCAAACAGTTTCAGCCAACTAAGAGAAGAGTTATCTAGTGGCCTCTTAAAATATAATTGCTCAGTTTTTGGGTATGTTTCTTATTCTCCTACTCCATTATATTGTCTTGGCTTGGATGGGCCAATGAGTGTGCCCTCCCACAACAATATGTTTCCAGCTAGGGTGCAAACCACATCAATCAATTCCATGACGGTCAGGAAGCCAAGTTTCTCCTCCATAAACAATTTGGTAAACTTTATTGCAGATTCCAAATCTTTCTACATATTTATGGGTCATACTATCTTTCTATCAGTTAATCTAGATAACCAAGTTAGATGAAATATAGGTTAAACCGGTGTTGGATTTGAATGGAAGGGGACACATTTATTTGGGCATTTCAGTATGCAAATAACATTGTTTCCTGGTGATTTCACTGGTATTGTCACTACCTTTTATATGGGAAAGCAAGGATGGATATTTGAAAGAGAAAGAGATGAAAAAGGATAGCAGAAACTTTGAGCAACAAAGACACATAATTTAAGCTTGACAAATTCCTTAGATTTATGAAATTTTTAGCATAGATTTATGAATTTCGCTTAATTTAAGTTGGAAAAATTTCCTTACATTTATGAATTTTTTTAGAATATATTTACGAATTTCTTTAACATTGAAGCCTTAGTATAGTCTGGAAAAGCAATCAGGACTATAGAATTAACATGGCCATGTAGGGGCGTACCTCGATCCTAATTTGACATTTTTCATTAATAATGATTGCTTTTTAGTAGGTTCGATGATACACATTCGGATAATCAAAGTGGAAATTATTCAATAATAACCATAGCTTTTGAGGCAGTTTCCCTACGAGGCAGAGGATGTTGTCCAAGTCAGGTAGTTACAAGCAGGTCAGGCCATTTTGAGTTCTTGCGCTAGGTGCACCTTGCCATATAAACGTTTTTAACATCAAAATGGTTAGTGCACGTGAAATCCTGAAAAGAAGCTGACATGGGCTTGTTCTTCAACAACATGACCCGTGGAACTAGCTAATGGCACTCTAAGGAACTATGCAACAAATGGCAGATTCGAGGAGCAAGGAGGCCTCAACTCCTACAATGGAGAACACAGTGCTAAAGAGTATGGGGATGAAAGGAGTCTGACGAGCTTCCTTAGCTACCACCATAAATATCCAAATGGACCGCTCTGGAAGAAATGGGATAGTTTGCTGGTGAAAACTTTGTAGAACAGGCACACAATCTCTAGGGAGGAGGAAAACGAGGACACACTCGAGTCGAAATGAACCGCATGTGATAAACCTAGACGGTGGCAACAGAGGATGTTTTATGTTTGGTAAACTATGATGCTTGGTATGAGGGGCTTTTGTGTGTTTTTAGAAGTGATATTAAGGAATATGCCAGTTTCAAATTCATTGAGTCTCAAAGTTGTTATGTTCACCTCTATGTAAAAATTTCGATGGTATTGTTGGCTTGTCGGATTGTTATTCAAGTTTTGTATAGTATGAATGGGAGTCTTGTAATGGGTTCTGTAAGATATGAATGGGAGTCCTATAGTCCCTGCCCAAAACTCAAACTACCAACCCATTGTATTTATTCAAATATTGTAACAAGTAATCAAATGTGTTTTCCCTTAAAGAACCAATAACAACCTCAATGAAGTAAAACTAGAACTTTAAATACTATGATTTTGGTTGATATAACTGGAACATGTAAACTAATTAGGTTGATATAACTGGGGTATGAAAATTCATAATAACGACGAATTTGACTTAATCTAACATTTCTAGCTATTATTAGATTGCTAGCTAATTAGTGAAATTGGGTTGAATTACTTGGAACCTTGATATAATTTTCAATCATAATCTCATGGATCACGTTGTAGAATCGAATAGCTTTCGATGATCTCATAGATCACGTTGTAGAATGCATCTTGTAGAATCGAATAGCTTCTGATGATCTCATGGATCACGTTGTAGAATCAAATAGCTTCTGGTGAGATGGGATTTTAACTAAATTCATTTTTTACTGATCATAGAAAAGGCAAAATACCTATGACTATCTACATTAGTATTTCATTAGTAGATGGTGTAGAATAAGCCTTATTATGATATCTTATTTTCTCATATAAATTCTTATACTATCTTAAAGCATTATTTCTACTTCTCATATAAATTGTTATAATATCTGAAGGATTTGTTTGTCCCATAAGTTAAGTTAAGTTGTGAAAGAACTATTTGCTGAAATATTATGTGTATAATTCATTAAAAAAAATTGTTAGAGGAACTGCTTGCTTTTTCCAAGGAGGAATACATTCAGAGAGTGTTAATTCTCCTATGTTCTTATTTTTGGGGTAAAGCTTAATTTAGCTGGGGTAATGGTTAATCAATTTAATTAGTGTACCATTCACAGGCCATGGGGAAGCAGAGTTGAAATTCGGGAAGCTACAAACCATAGAGTTGGAATTCATAATGTTGAGCTAAACTTTATGAAGTTGCAAGCAACAAGGTTGAAATTCACATAATTCGCAGAACTTTCACTGATGGATTTCCCAACCGGTTGTAGAATTACCCCGCTATCAGTATGTCCATTGATTTCCATCCCCTTTACTCAAGAATCCTGTGACAAGCACCGGTGACCCAGCAATAGGTTCATGTGTTTTTTATAGATTAAACTTCAATAAAGAAGGCTTGAATCACACTATCACAATGAAATGCTCTGGGAAGGAAGGAAGAAATTGAGTGTTGAATGATTACACTTTATATAGGGATAAATAATTGTGTCAGGACTATGGTTGTGTTGATTCCTTGGCAGAGAAAGTAGAAACAATATTATATGTTATCTAATATTGTGTCTGGACTTTGATATTTATTCTTTTCTTTCTATTAATCAAGGGGAGTTTTGCAGTTCATTTGGGCTTTCTATACTTTTTTCTCCCCCTTCCTCCCGCGGTAGACCTGGGGCACTGCAGGTGTCTACAATGGCCTCAGATTGGGTTGATTTCTTTAGAGGAATGAAGAAGCCAGTGGCAGCAGTTGTCATATTCCTCTCATTTATTGCGAAACATGAGCTGGAATGGGAAATTCCATACTCCATAGAAAGGGTTTCCTTCAACTCTCTATTATTGGCTTCATTTTACAATTTATCTTTCACCAGCAAAAAATACGGTTTATCTAGATGTAATACAAGGCACAACCATACGTGATGCTACATTCAGGTTCTTCTTAGCAGACTTTCTAGTGTCAGAATTATGGAATGCCTTACTTGCAGTAGTTGATCTTTTGAGTATTAGTCAAAATAGGTTCTCATGAATCGATCCTTGTGGACCATCTTTATAAGTGGTTTATTGTTGATTGCTCATTGGACACTGCTATGTCCTTCGGCCACTTGGTATTTTATTGCCTTGTTTGGGCACTTCAATTTGAAGTGAAGTTCATCAAAGTAAAAAAATAAAACTGTGTTGTCATTTATTCATAATAACATTTGAAATGTTAGTTGTCAAGAGAGGTACCAAATTATTAACCAAAGGTTGTGACTAAATACAATTTCTGAAGAACATGATCTAATTCCTATGATATAATTGTGATAAATTCTTTTTTGTCCAGCAAATTGAGTTCGTAGATTCTCATATGATAGTTCACCAGTTTGTATTTATATATGTAGCATACAGGCATATGTTCAATGGGTTCTCATTCAGGTTGTGAAATGTACAGGGAAGTTATATAAACGTGACATGGCAACTTCTGATACTGATCATGTAGTCATAAAGATGACAGAGCAGAGATAGACATGAGAGCTCCTTTTGAATCAGTCAAGGATGTTGTTAGCTTGTTTGCAGAGAGGGCTGTTGGAGATAAAATTACTGAGAAAAGGCCTAAAATTCCAGAAGAAAAGGTGATAATGGAAATATTTTTCATTTATGTTTTGTTTTTGTAATACGCTTAACCTTAGATGCCACAAATATAACTGTATAAATACCTTGCTTATTTAATTCCCTAGAGGAGAAAATAAGTTTTAGTTACAATAAATTTCTCTTTTTCAATGGATTTG
>LPNX010300255.1:712540-729881 GCA_001517045.1 Pseudotsuga menziesii
CCTTCCGAAATTGGAAACCACCATTCTCTAGAACTCATAACCTTACATAAAAGTACCTACGAGGGATTTGAACTCATGAGTCATAACCTTACATTTACAACTTCTCATCTCAGTTACTCATTACCAATTACTCTGTTGTTGTAAGTTTATATTTTAATTTAATTGAAAAAAATGAAATATTTTTCATTTTGAATGCTTGCCAACTTTTGGCCAAGTCATTCTGACTTTTTGGCCCTGTCACGTTATTTCCAATTCCAAATTTCAACACTAATCTCGGTATATGGTCCTAATTCTGAATCTAGGCATATATGGTACCCCGTATTTAGCTGGTTTCTTTCAGTAGCATAAGTATATGGAAGAATTACTCAACATTGATCTCTAGAGGTGCTTGGATTTTTCTTTTTTGTTGAGGAAAGCTTCAGGTTTTATCCATGCACAATCCCTTATGACAATAATCTCCATGAAACAGGCAACCTCACCTTTTAATCCACCAGCTCGGCAAACTGGGACTGTGCTTGATCCTTTAGCTTGTCAAATTCCTTAGTGACATTAATAGCCTTTCCATTTATATCCTCCTTCCAATCCTCTTTACTCATATTGATTCCCATGGCTTTGTTTTTAGAGTCAAGGGTCCATTAAGTGAGTTTGATTTGCAGATTGTGGACTTATTCAGAATTTCCCTTCCAATGGTGTAGCCTGTGCCTTTTGGGGGTTTATTTATACTAGTGGGCTAGCAGAATTTTTGTGTCTTTCCAAGTAGCACCCCACTTCTCCAGCTCTTCAAGGAACTTAGTCTGAGCCTTAGTGCACATGTGACATACCAGAACAATCAGCTACAACTTTTTTGCCCCTTTCCTTCCCCCTTCATGTTGATTGAGGCATCTTGGGAATTACTGAGCTAGAAGCCTCAGAAGCAGTTTTAGACTGGGTCCTCCAGCTAGAGTCCCCCTCCTCATCAGAAACCAGACCAGCCTCAGATTTGGAGTTATCAAATTCCACTGACATGGATGGGAGTCATTTCAGAAGAGGCTTCATAGCAATCACGTGGACTAAACTGAATTCAATCGCAGAAAAACAAGGAATCCTCTGGTGAGAAGGCCGATCAGGATATAAAGATAACCTTACTGGAATCTATGGGATAGATTTATAGTGGCACAGCTGGCAGATGCAACAGACCTTGATAATGGTATGATGGCACAACTTTGTTCTCTGTTGATGCTAGCTTGTTCCTTTTATGTTGTCAAGAATGGCCCTCTTGATCTGTCGCGTCGTTTCAGTCGTCATGGTCAACAGGTAAGAGATAGATGAATGAGGTAGTGTTTCAATGATAGAGCTCTTATGTCTTCATAAAATTGTAAGATGCTTTTGCTTTGATGCATGTGCTTGTATAGTTCTTTAATTGTGCCAGGGATACTATTGAATCTATGGGATAGATTTATAGTGGCACAGCTGGCAGATGCAGCAGACCTTGATAATGGTACGATGGAACAGCTTTGTCCTCTGCTGATGCTAGCTTGTTCCTTTTATGTTGTCAAAACTGGAATTTCCAAGTTGCAGAAGGTAGTTTTCCAATGATAGAGCTCTTATGTCTTCAGAAACTTGTAAGATGCTTTTGTTTTGATGCATGTTCCTGGATAGGTGGCATTTGTTGCTCATATCAATAGCTACATTATAGATGATCCAGTGATGAAAAGATACCTTCCAATTGATCCTATGACAAATTATCTCTTTGATATAATGAAAGATGGCATTCTTCTATGGTATGAATACTCAATTAACTAATAATTACAGCCTTGTTGCAATTATAGGATAGCTGCATTTCATTCAGTTTTGACTATACTTGGATCTTGTGGTTTGTTCATACAACTAGCTGTTGTCATATTTCTGAGAATGAAGACAATTATTGTTTCTATTTTTGTGGGCATGATGCAGTAAATTTATCAATGTCATTGTTCCTGGCACCATTGATGATCGAGCAATAAATACGAAATCAAAGCTTAATCCATTGGAAATCAATGAAAATCATACAATTTGGCTCAATTCTTCAAAGGCCATTGGATGAACAGTAGTAAATATTGGAACACAGGGCTTAGTTGAAGGGTGGGTAAGTGAAATATTCTGTATAGTTGTTTATAGGTTGTTAAATTACATATTGTATCTGAGGACTTATATGATGGGATGGTAGGTCAAATAAGCTGTATAGTTGATCCCACCTTTATGTATTACCACTACTAAACTATGTTAGCTTAAATCAACAGCTAAGTGTTCTGAGTTATATGTATTAATATTGAAAGATTTAAGGCTGCTGTAACTGGCATAAATATATTTATGCTACATGTCTAACTCTCTCTATTTGGCTGTGTGCTTTACCTGATGGTTTCATGGCCTAGATCGTTAAATTACCTATTTCATAACTCACAGAGGCCCAACCAAAGAGATGTGGGAATCAAACTGTGGAAGCACATAACTCATCCACTAAGACCTCAAACACAGACAAATAAGCACTATGAAAATCAACCAAAAACATCCCGCGTGTCCGTCGGATTGATAGGATATAAATGATGGCACCATGCTATCATCATCCAACTGTTTCACAAATTCCATACATGGTATTGGTTGAGTATACAGAGCACAACAAACAATACTTAGTATGCTATAGATCATTTAATGTTGCTGTGTATGTTTGATCGTGGTTAAATTTTGAGCAACTCAAAATCTAACCGTCATCAAGCATACACAGCACCATGCTAAGTATTACTTGCCTTTTATCACCACCATCTATCAAATCATTTCACTTTTCAACTCGACTCAATTACCATTTGGAATCCGTCCTTGTTTTTACTATACTACAAAACCAGGTATGACCGAGTTTAGATATCTTCATTCCCATACATGAAATTTCGACATTGATTGTGTAGTGAGCATAATCATGATTGAAAATGTTAGTTCAAGGGTTGAAAGTCAAAGTGTTAAGGAGATCGTTGAAGAAAGTGGTTGAAATATTAATAACCTAGAGAAGAGGAAATATCGAGCATTGATAGCATAAGGTGGTGACTGTGAGAATCAGATTCGAGACAATGAAATCTATGAAAACAAAGAAAAAATCAGTACCATGGGATGGCAGATTAGGGGGATAAGTAGGGTCTCTGTTATGAGTCCTCAAGAACTGTGATATTTCTTTGGTTAAACATGAAGGATTTGATTTGGTTTGTGTTGGAGATTCACCCTTTCTTATGTATCAGTTTGTGTCTTCTTCACTATTTTACTCCATTGCACTTTAGAATTTTATATTTGACATCTCGCATAATATAAAACTCAGTCACTATTTGGTTGTTCTTTTCTGCAAAGTATTTGTAGAATTGAATGGATGTTAAGGGTTGATTTTACTGTTAGTAACCAACTCCTTTTGATGGATTCTACCTCAAATACAAATTATTGTTGAGTTGTTGAATTCTTCGATGATCAAATCATTTTTTTGTCACTTTAATCATCTTCATAATTACCTGATATTTGATTGCATGTGCATGTGATGCTTCCATACAAATAAAATACATGTATTTTTCCCTGTTATGTTGCATTTCCCAGGATAGTTTGAAATCCATGTATTTTTCCCTGTTATGTTGCATTTCCTAGGATAGTTTCAAAACGGTCTGAAAGGTAATACTCAAGTAGATTCTTAATAATCTTTAAAGTAGATTCTTAATAATACATTGATAAATTTGAAAAAGGTAAAGGGTTTCTCTATCAATATATAATATTTCTATATGGTTGCAATTTCTAAAGATTCATTTAACTGAGAAAGTCAATTGTGAACATTTAATTGTCGTGTTTCTGCATTTTATCTAATCAGACGATGTGTATATTGTATTTGCAGCCTCATATTTTCCTTGGCTTGATATCTCAAATTATCAAGGTACGGTTTGATGAGCTTTAGTTCTAACAGTGCATGGTAAGAGCTGCAATCTGACATGATTCTCTAAGATCAAAAGGGCGGTATTATTTAATGTGTTTGCTTATACAAGAGTGTTGAATGATGTTGTGTAACTTTGAATCTTATCCTTATTTATACACTGGTTTGAGAGGGATCACTTTATTGGCATTGTCTGAAATGTATCTTGTATTGCAGTCACTCTATTTTTCATAGTTGCTTCCTCTATCTTGCAACAACACTCGAGACCATCCTTGGATGATCCAGGTATCACATTCTTGTATTTAATCTTGTAGTCTTATCTTTCCTCAGAATATTTTAGTATCATCTAAAGACTAAATCTAGATCCATGAAGTCTGTTCAGACTCCTTTCAACTATTATTGTTATCCTTGTCCTTGCAACAGACCAGATTTCCTATTCTGAGGAATGGGTTATAATATCCACTCTAAAGTTGTCATTTGCTTTGATCAGCCACAGGCTACAATGAGACCACTCTGTAGTGCACCTGATTCCTCTTCTTTTGGAATTGGTTACTAATTCACTTCCATTTCTGTGCTTCATTGCCAAGTGTGATCTTTTACAAATCAGTGTAAGTTGATCTTTTACTAATTCACTTCCATTTCTGTGCTTCATCGCCAAGTTTGATTAGGCTGCAACATTCATATGAAGCTAGCAAGTTTTTAAATGCAAACTCCACACATTGGAGCAATTTGAAAATGGGCACCTTTAAAAAAACATGGTCAACATCTTCATCATTCCTGCAATAGCTGCAGTTTTCATGTGCTAATCCTGTGTTATAAAGCTTTCCTTTTGTCAAGAGCACCATATATAGAATGTATTGAGCAAGGAGCTAGATTTTAAAGAAAACCCTTGCATCCCAAATAGATTTCACTTTGTGCCATTTATGCTTGTATCATTAAGGTTCCAGCGTCTTTTAAGCTTGGTTTGAATGAAAGGTCCAGGGTTCATCTTTTTGTATAAACATCTTGTGTTTTATATTGGGATAGATGCCCCATAACTCAAATCAAATGCATTCAATTATGTAGAAAAACCTTGAAATACATCCAACAAGAATATTAGTCAGAGATGCCTATTAGATCTCAAACATGTAAGTAAGTTTGGCTTTCATTAAAGTTGGGCACATTCTTGAGTTACGTTGGACTGGTGCATTTGCTTCTTTGTTAATAGCTTCTAAATTTAATATGCAACTATTTCTGAAACAAACACGGCCAGTGCTGAGGGGACATTGGCTTTGAAGGTTTGGCTTCGACTTTTATCTTTTCTTTCCTTTTCAATCAAAGCCTAAAGGTCTAAAGGGAATGGAGGAGGGTCCTATGTTAAACTTCACTCATTGGTTAAACAGTTTTGAGTAGCACATTTCTTATCTGACAGCAAGGTTTGACCAGTAACTCAGTTTGTCAAATAATTCTAACTCTCCATGGAATACTTGTGTTGCAAAGTAAGGCTGAAGAGGTTTCCCTAGGCTTGGATGGCAAAAGCATATTTCTTGTTGGTAAGTTTCGGATCTTGGCAAAACAAAATCATTTTCAAATTTTACTATATGCACTCTTGGAATCTGTGCAATATTAATAAAAGAAAGGAGTGGGGTCACCACAATATGTAATACGATACACTTTTAAGTAATTTGTTGTTTTACAGGAATGATGGGTTGTGGAAAGACCAGAGTGGGAAGAATTTTGTCAGAAGCTTTACGGTATTACTTCTTTGACATGTTTGTTACAAAGGCCGAGGATGTGAATTTGAAAGTCAACTATCATTCTCAATTGTATATTGCATATGTTTTTCTGTGTAATATGAAACATTTTGATATTTATCTTGTTGTATATGTGCAGTGATAAGTTTATTGAAGAGTCTGCAAATGGAACACCTGTAGCACAAATCTTCAAAGGGGAAAATGAAGAGTACTTTAGAGATTCTGAGGTGATGCCTATTTCCCTTCATCACATTTTACTACAACCCACTTCTACATGATTCAAAGAAGGAAACCAAAATGATTTTCATTGTATGCTTCCTTTATTATCTATGAATTCATTCTATGGTTACTTTATCATCTATGAAGTCCATTGCTCACTTATATTAAAGACCCTCAATTGGCTTCACTTGGGAAAACATGTTTTTATGCAGATAAAGGATTGGATTAGAGTTGTTGATTTCGTAATTTGACATGGGATGTATTTTTGTTTGTGTTTCAGGTTTGTCTTATGAAAATTGGGCAAGGAATGTTAGTTTTTTGGAGTTTATGATTATCTCTGAGAAATGCTTGCTGGTATTGCTAGGGCCTTATAGCCCTTTTGTTTTCGGTTCACTTGTTGGGGTACTCTTTCAATCTGTCTATCCATCTAGCCATATCTAGCCCTAGCCGTCTAGCCATATATGTTAGGCCCTCTTTCAATCCTGCTGCCAAATGCAGGAGGTTCCTGGTTCATCTACCCGGGTCATATTGTAGATACCTCCTCTGTGAAGAGAGTTTTCCACTACTTATGGCAGTTTGACTCACTTCTATTGTCTACCCATGGATCTATCCCAATCCCCTCCTTATCCCTATTACTAGCCTTGAACCATCCATGCCAGCCATTTCCCTATCCCCTCCGTAGCCCTATTACCAGCCTTGAGCCCTATTAAAGGGAATGCCAATATCATTACATTCCATATTATGGATGCATTGCTGATGGACTTATTTGGGTTTCTAATCCATCTTCTACTAAATTGAGATCTATATAGTTTTGAACGAGAATCTGATTAGAGGACCTTTTTTGATATATTTTTGAATGAGAATCTTCAACACACTTGACTGCTAGGGCTCTCCTGAAAAAATGATATTGATATTGGATATCTAATGCATGTGGGTTTTTAAAAATTTTGTCTACCTTTTTTAATGTTTTCTTGGTGAAAGATAGTTTTATATTACAGAAAACACATCAAGTACCGTAGAAGTCATTTTTTCTTTCCACCCAAGCTAGAAGATCCAACATATCAGACTGATATCAGACTAATGCACTATCCTTCCTTCCAATTTGTATGAGTTTTCATATTCTATGCACTGTTCTGCCTTACAATACGCTTTGACAAAATGTAATAATGTGTTAGTGAACTTGTAATATGATACTTATTTGGTCACACTTTCTCTCTTTTAGAGTTACGGTGATTTGGTGGGATGACTGTAAATTTGCAATATTGACTACTGCCCCCCTTTCATCCAATTTTAAAATGGCTTAACATGGCACAGCAAACTTGAAAAAATAAAATTAGTGTGTGATGTCAATGTCTGGTGTGTTTTCTATGTCTCAATATAGAATTCTTGCAACAAGTTGTGTTGAGTTAAATGAAATCTGACCCAATATTGTGTGTGAAATAAACTGAAATCTGCTTTATCATGTTTTGATTGTTAAATATTAATATTTCATTGCTTCTTATGCTTATTTTTTTCTGTCTTCTAGTTCAATAAAATGAGAAAATTTACATATCGGCAAGTGTTTGAACTCGATTAATGAGTTTAACCTAATTTTATTTTATTTCTTTCTACAAATGTGCTGCCAAAACCTAGGTTGTTTATATCTATCTAGTATATACAGATGGGTTATAATGTAAAGTTTTGTAACATATTCTTCTTGTGGGTTCTAGGCTATGGTTTTTAGATCTTGTAATTCATCTATTAAGATCACTTCTGATCTCCCTAAGTCCATATACAAAATGGTGGGAGAATGTAAAAGTTGATTTTGTATTCTTTTTGTCAGCACTAGGTTATAGTCTTTAGATCCCTACAATGAAAATAAGTACATAGAAATGAGGAAGAATGAAAAAATAGAGAGGGCCAGCAAAGCTATTGCTGACTTGAGCCTAGAGGTGGATAAACTTGCAGCACAGGTATGCATCTAGTTATCCTTACTATGTTTATTCCCTGGCAAGCCAATGCATTTCTATCTGCTGCTTTTCTGTTTCTTTGGTGAATATGGCAATGCATATTAGGCTCTTACTAGTATTTCATGTGGAAAATTTCAGGTGTCTTCCCTGGAAGCATTGATTTCTAAAGGAAAAAGAGTAGCTGAAAATGATTTGGTTGACCTCATTGAAATGCTGATGAGACAACTAGTAAAATTAGATGGCATCACAGTTGATGGAGATGCCAAATTGCAGAGAAGAATGCAGGTAATATTCTAATTCTAAGTAGGATTTGGATATGGTATGAATCACGGGAAGGCTTCTCTAATGTACTTGTTCTCTGGGAAAAAATGAATCTTTACATGTCTTAAACACAGAATTTTATGTAGGAATCTAGGATAACCAAGTCCTAATCCCTAGATGTTTGGATTCTCATGGTATCAGCTAGCATAAATGTATTTGGAAATATGGTCTGAATAATTTTTTGTCTTTGATGCAATATTTAAAATTCATTTGTGTAGTATATTATTGTGAATTAATTAATTGGCCTTGTTACATCTCTTCAAAAAGTGATGACTTTTGCAGGTTAGAAGGGTGCAAAAGTATGTAGAGACACTGGATGCTCTGAAGGTTCGCAATGCTACACAAAACTCATCATCTCAACAGCCTGTGGTGGTGACAACAAAGTGGGAAACCTTCGAGACTTAATTGCCACCATTGACCTCATCTACGAGATCAAGTTGGGAGCTCTTTGACTAAGAATAGAGATAAAATGGTAGTGTGCCTGATTAATGGTACTGTAGACAGTTGTCTTGAGTGGCTTGTATTCTTTTTTTATTTAGTACCTATTCTCATTTGAATTCCTTTAAATAAGCAAGGACAGCTTGCATACCCAATCAAATTTGTATTCAGATGTAAAGTAGGGGACCGATCTTTGTAGGAGCACCTATTTTTCTAGGCAGCATATATATATAATATATATCTGAGAAAATGGCCTCAGATACCTGCCTTCTCATGATTCTTGATATTCATTTCCCTTAGGCCTGCATTTTGGTATGAAAGGAGGTGTAAAATTTATTGACGGGTTTGTGCTTACAAGAAATGCCTATTTAAAGCACAAAAACCAATTTTACAGCTTTTAGTTGGTCCAGAGTTGGAGGTTGGCACCATAGTGATCCATTGCATATAGTTAAAGAACATTGTACTCTGTTCCTCATTGCAGCTTTAAAATAGCATCGTAATGGATAAGGAGTTAGTCTGAGTTGAGAAGTGTTTACTGTATGCAATTCCTGAACAATTTTCCAGATCTCTAGTATGTTCAATTGCACAAGTCATCAGACAGTTTCATATGCAATTTATTTGAACTGAATAATCTGCCATTATGAATTCTCATTCAAATTTGTAAGAATTTGGAACAATTTTCCATGCTTGTTTGGGACATTTAGTACAAGTAGTTTGCATTTTTTACAATTGATGGATATGAGCTGTTAAATGACTATGGATTTTGAGGGGATAGCATTTGAGTTATAGTATATCTAACATTGTATTATGATCTCACACATAAATGTTCCCTTTGTTGCTAATTTTTTTCCAGCTAAGCTACATGATTGAATCTCGTACTAATTTGTTTGGTTTATGTGATGCCCCCATTATATCGAGCCTTGTTTCCCACAAACAATTGGAAAGTATGTAAGCCAATCATTTCAGAGTTTATCTGTGCCAATCCAATTCCATGTGCTGATTATTCATGTCTTACCATCAATGTAAATCTCACCTCTCTACTCTATTTTATAACAGAAAGTAAAAGAAAATGCACAATTTTTTTTTGCATTGAACCTTACTGATAGAAAAACCTCGCTGACTGATCACTGTCTATGATCTTGACCCTTGAAGCATAACAAGAGCTAAAACTTATTTTATCAAACATGCAAGGTATAGCTATAAAAAGTTAAAAACTGTACCCTAATAGATCAAACTTTTCTTCGAGAATTTTGCTTATTTTTTTTATTTCCTTTGGCTTTTGGTCAATATCTAACATTGCTTTCATTCCTGTGGCTTATCATAGCTGCATAGTTGTTGTGTTCTATTGGTGAACAGTGCATATTAGCTCTCACACTTCTTATCACTGAGAAACAAACAGTTAACAACGGGCTTATTACATCTTGTCTTTTCAGAATCTGACAGCAGAAAAATATATAAGGTTATTTCCTCTTCTCAATAAAATTTGACCAAAAAAGGATGAAATCAATGTAAAACTACTGCTTGCACATAACCACACGCATACTCTGTGTAAAACACTTGAGGTTTAACAGCATGCACATTTTGTTCAGCATATTGAGATCATTGTGCATGGCTGTATATTTTGGTTTAAATCGCATGAACAAGGAGTGGCAATTGAATAGACAAACTGAAATGGGTAGAGCGACGTTTTTTTCCTAAAATAGACAAAACAAAATATCTGTTCCGAGAAACCATAGATAAATAAAATCATCTTGGTAGTATATATGGATTTTCATTATGAGATCACCAGTTTAAGCCTTCCATTTGGTCTTTGTTGTAGCCCACAATAGCCTTTGAGGATTGCTCTTGATGATTTTTTCCAGTAGTCGCTTGGGACTTGGAAAATATTTGAACTGGAGGATGTAACTCTCTCTAGAATGTTTGGTCTTTGTTGTAGTCCACAGTAGCCGTTGAGGATTGATGTTGATGATTTGTGCCAGTAAGTTGCCTGGGACTTGGAATATATGAATTGAAGGATTTAACTATCTTTGGAGTGTGGATTAGGCTGTGTTTAGATCAAATATTATACTTGAAATAACTGGTTATTCATTGTGGGATGCTATAGATTTTTTCCCTTAATTTTTTATCCTTTGAATGCTTAATAGCTGTAAAATTAGGTTTTTCCATTTTTTTTTATCATTTTGGATGCTTAATAGATATAAAATTGAAATAGGCCTATCTAATGTGAGCAATTTATTTTTACTTAGCTATTAACTTTTGTTTTTATCAACTTACCAATCCACATAACACTTAAAGTAATTTTTTTTAATTAAAATTGCCAACTCACTTAACACATCGCTTTCCATAAAGAGATGACAAATCTCTACCTCACTTTATTAAAATATTACTCAAAATTTTCTAAATGAGAGATTGTTGAAGTTTACTTCTGCATTGCTGTAGCAAAGCTTGTATCGAATGACCATGGAGTATCCTATGGAAACAACATAACTTGGTAGTAATTGAAAATACTGTCATTTTGGGCATTTATTTTGGAAGTCTAATATGGGCAATAAAGATTCTATAAAAAAAATTATACAAAGAATTTCCCTGATTTTTTTACAGATCATGTAGCATTTAATGTCTTTCTTGGTCTGCAGGCTGTGACTTTTTTTTGTGTGTTATTATATATGGGTATTTGAAAAGAGTTATTCAAAACGCAATTTTGCCTTCTGCTCTCACAGAAATATGATAAAAGTAATTCATTGTGCAGGTTACAGATCGATTTGCAAATAGTTTAAGTTCAAATATTTTTTAAACTTTATCCTACACAGCACAATTGCCGATATTTGATTATTACATTCATGTCCTTTCTCCATATTTTTGAGTTGAATGTTTATTTTATTTGTAGTTATGCAAATATGTCGTGTTCTTTCTACAGACATCGACGGGAGGCAATCAAACCTCTGTTTTGTAAACAACCTATAAAACCTGTTCAGAATTTGGTTAAGAAAATTTAGGTTTTCAAGTTCAGTAGATCAACTAGAGCCAATCAGAACTGTGTGTTCTTTCTACAGACAGCGACGGAAACCAATCAAACCTATGTGTTGTAAACAACCTATAAAACCTGTTCAGATTTTGGTTAAGAAAATTTAGGTTTTCATGTTTAGTAGATCAACTTTATAATGCAATTTCAATTGAAATTCAATTGCCCAAAAAAGTGAGGTGTAAAGCCCTTGCTTTGCAGTGAGTAATGGGTGTCGTGGGTGCGCCTACCATCTATTGAGATGGTCATTGGTAGGCTTCAGCTAGTTGCAAGGCTAGATGAGCATGCCTAAAGGTGATCTTGCACGATGGTAAGGCATGCTCAAGTGTTGGAGGGTTTGGCAACGCAATTTGGTCGAGTATAGTAGCAAGATCAGGGTTAACATTTGGGACTTTCTCTAGAAGTCGCATGTTATCTTGGACGACTAAGTATTCCTTGGTTCATGGGGCAGTGGATAGCAGTGGCTTGACTTGTGGGTGCAACACCTTTTCCCATGGCCATGAGTGCATAGATATTTGGATGTGCATAGCAAGTTGGACGAAGAGATGTTTGGCATGAACAAGGAATGGCAATAAGCACATTGGATGCTGCTCAAGTGGGATGGATTTGACCATTGGAAACACAAGACATTAAAAATGCCTTGGGCACAAGCACATCATTGGTGGGACATGCTAACCCAAGGGGCTAAACACTCCAATACTTGGCATATAGAGTGCATTGCATTTGGGTCCACTTGGACATGGAACATGGTGCAAGGCATCTTAGGAGGAGGAAATGAGAAGGTGCCTTTCACTATGAAAAGAGGACTCTTCCATTGTGCAAAGTCATTCAAGAAGTTAATTAAGGAATGATTGGCAAGAGTGGACAAGGTGTTATAAGGTATAAAGTCTAGTGTTTTATGAACTCACTAAGTCTTAGGGAGTCTACGCGAAGGATTTGGACAACTTAGTGAATGTTTACGGAATTTGTAGCAATTATTGTGGCTATAGGTAGTTGTGCCTTAGATATTTGTATTTTTGTATAGGAGTCATTGGTAGAAGGCTAGACACCTCATATCTATGTAACATTAGTTATATTAATAAGTCAAAGCCTACTTGGAGATTAACTCACAATGCTGCAAACTTCAACACTCCCTATCAACGAGGGAGGCATTCTTTGCCACCCCAAGTTTGTCTGGAAAGTATGTAAACTTTGTCAAGGACAGAGGCTTTTTCAACACGTCTGCAATCTATTCATTGGTCACAATGCAACTTAGTTTTATGGCACCTCTCTAAATCATATCTTTGATGTAGTGATATTTCATCTCAATGTGCTTTGATTTGTTATGAAATACCAGGTTTTCTAACAGCTTTATACAGTTCTAGTTATCACAGTGAAAGACAATAGAATCAAGCATCTCACCAAACAACCTAACTAGAAGCCTTCTCAACCAAATAGCTTCTCGATTGGCATCACTTGCTACTATATACTCTGCTTTTGCGGTACTCTGAACTATAGATCTTGGCTTCCTGTTGGATCAAGATATCATAGCAGAATCCATGCTAAAACAGTAACTTGAAGTACTTTTTTTGTCCATAGAGCTACTAATCCAATCATAGTCAACATGACCATGAAGCAATACTCACCACTGGAAGTGTATTTTAGACCATAAGCAAAAGTCCCACGACGGTATTTAAGCACATGTTTGGCAGCAACCCAATGTCTGTGCCTCGGTTCAGACGTGAATCGAGTACATTAAGGATCCTATAGGTTGCCAATACATAGCGGGATCCACCATATCTGAACCAGAACCTGACATATCCAACTTCTTTAGATTTGATACCATGGGAGTGCTCATGGACTAATAGTTCATCATCCCAAATCTGCGCAATACATCAATTCAGTATCTTGTGAGAGGAAAATCTCATCTGTTCTTTGCCAAACCTCCAGCTCAAGAAAATAGTGCATGAGACCTAGGTTTTTCATCTTGAACTTAGAAGTGAGCTCCCTCTTGAATCGGGTTATCAATTGTTCTTCTCCTGCAAGGAGAAAATCATCAACATAAAAGACTAGGATCAAAGAATGGTTTTCCAAAATCTTAATTACAAGTTAGGATCAGTGGAGCTCTTGGAAAAACCCAAGCTTTGAAGGTAGTTGTCAATTCTTGCATACCAAGCCCTCAGTGCTTGCTTAATCCCATACAAGGCCTTCTTTAATTTGCATAGATGGACTCATTCCCATGAACTTCAAAACCTTCAGCTGCTCTTTATATACTTCTTCCTCAACTCCTCCATTAAGGAAAGCAGTCTTCACGTCCATCTAATGAAATAAAAACTATATAAACCGTCGTCAAATGTTTGTTTTCCAAGCTGCTTTGACAACCTATGCTAGCACAATTATGAACTTTGGAACCACATGGACAGCAAGTAATTCCAGATTATGCCTACACATTGGCTTCTTTTCTTCATCATATATATTTCTCCTTTGCAATGGCATGTTCATTGTATAATGTGATGTTAAATTGTTAATTTTTTTATTTTTCAATACATTGAAGTGCTCCATTTTTTTTTGGTATTACTAAAGGTATGGTATTACCCATGTGATATGCTTTAATTGTCTCATGAACTAACATGTGAATGATGTGATAGGTTTGTTTTTTCTTTTACTGACATGTGAAGTACTCACCTCTTTAAAATAAAATCCTTCTTATCTATTATTTAAAGTAGTTATGGGAAAATATTGGTTATACTACAGTGATAAAATAACCATTCAACATCATCTACTATCTTTATTTTAAAAAAAAAAAAATTTATGGTCATCCACATAGATATGGTTTCGTAAACACATATGAGTATAGCCATAGTTTCTAGCATATCCACTATATGGTTAGAAATTAGTAGTTTTAAGAACATTGTATTGGACATGATTTGGGTAGGAACTAAGAAAACAAGTTGATTAATATGAAGTAAAGAAAAAATGGGATCTAGTTGTTTTATTTTTTGGTGGTTAACCAATATCTTTCTCATTCCGAGATGAGGCACCATGTCTTTTTATTTGTGCATATCCTACATGTCATCTCGATTGTAGTTTTGATTAGACACAGGGATTGCAATTGGATTCAACATAAATTTCTCTGGGTAGAAAAATGTTTCGGGTACTACTCAAATCTCACTATCAGTGCCACGATCATCCATACTGCCATATTCTCAATTGCATTTGGCCTAGAATTAGAATCTTCACTTTCTTTGTTGTACAGGAGGTCATCAACCCTCGCTTGAGTTTCACGACCACAGTGCACCATATCTTGTTTCTGACATTTTGGTCCTCCATAGTAAGATCGAAAATCCTTCTTTATGACTAAGTGGCTTTTCCTGAAATAGCATTGGGATCTCCATTAATTCTCATTTGCAACAAGTGACCTCTCTCGATATTGGCATAGAATATATACTTATTCTCCATTTTTTTTTGGCTCACTTCAATGTTACACTTTTTTTTCTCACTTACCCGCTAACAACTACCTTAACGGAATATTATTGCACCTTCCTTGGGGCAATTGCTAGTTTTATTTCTTCATATGAAGCTGTAACAGTTGTGGATTTACAGTGTGTTATTAATTGCATCTCTTGGAAATCTGTAGTGGCATGGTGTGACAATCGAATGAGTAGGTAATTATTCCTTATGCAATTCACATGGTAGCTGTAACAGCTCTGTTCATCCTTAGATCTTTTAGTTGTTGTTTCTATGAATCCTTGTAGTTTGTTCCTTACTTTTATGGTTGCATAATTTCATTCCCGTACTTTGAATTCGTAGGATAGCTGAACTCAATTTCTGTACTCTAAATCCCTAGATTAACATTCAATTCATGCCTTTGGATTTCTAGAATAATTATATTAAGATAGTTGGGTTAATCATTAAGTGATTTGGAACAGGATCTCCTTTTTTGCACAAGTAATCTAGATGTGATTTCATCTTTCAATTTCTAGATCAAGAATAGCAGAAGGTAATTGTGACTGTATTCTTTAGAAGGTAACTAGATTAAGTGGATTCTTGGGATGAGCATAGACGAATAAAGGATAGGATTGTTCATTTATAGCAATTCAGTGTTTAAGCATATATTGTGCATGTTATCCTTGAAATACAAGACTTCCCTGGGTTGACAACAAATATTGCACACTTTGTATGTTAGCTGAATTTCACTTACATATTGGGTGCCCAACACTCTCCACATGCTTGTTAGTACAGAGGGTGCCTCAACGTACAACATGGGAGATGGTGGGGCAATAGAATCGTTGGCAAAATGATGTGAGTATTTTGAGAAGAGTATGTTCTCAATGTACTCACGAAAATAAAATAATGGCAGAAGGAATAAGTGAATATTGGGATGGAGACCTCCACACTATTTTATAGTTTTTTTGTCATTTTCTCTCTTTTAGGGTTTTGGAACCCTATTTAGGGTTTTTATCCCCTTTTGGGGGTTTTAATCCCTTTTGTGCATTTTTATCTATTTTTGGGGTTTTTAAGCCCTTTTGTGGGTTTTTAGGCCCTTTTTCATGTTTTTTGAGCTTGTTGAGAGAGCATAAGGTTAAACCATAGTTGTGGAGGTCAAAATGAGGGAAAAATGGTAGGAAAAAGATGTATGTATGTGGTTTAGGCCATGTATATCTAGTTGAGCAATTTTTTGCGTTAACATGCACATTTAAATCGTAAGAAACCACACTGTGAACGGGAAATCCTGACACAGAAGCAACATGAGACCAAAAAGAGGCATGATATTCAAGAATAGCTATTACCGCACGTCTAGAAAAAGGAGAGAGACTTCTCCTTCTTATGTTCTTCCCCCGTGTGCATATATGGAAACCATCTCACAGATGGGTCTAAAATACTCATCATTTGATAATAACAATATTGGGTTTGGTGGGGGGTGGCATAAGAGAAAGTAGTAGTATCATATTCATAAACTGTGTGTCCCAAGGAAGTCTCCTAAAAAGGGGCAGTTGGACCAAATTCTTATGCCATGGGGTCATTTGATGGCTGGGAAAACACCCAATCTTGTGTACCAAAATGGCCTTCCATTGGAAAGTGAAAATTTGAATCATGTGGAGAAGGAAATTGTACTAGTACCAAGGTAGAAGAAGATGGATTCTCAAAGGAATAATACTCTTCTCTTGACTAAGTGACAGGAATTCCCTTTACAGAATCATCAGTTGTTATAGGTTGGTCCATGGTCACCTTCTTCCTTTCTTCCGTAGCAGGAGGAAATTTAGGAGGTAAACAATGCAACCTGCTAGATCTCCTCATAGGTGGTTCACCCAGAATGTTGGCTAAGAACTTTTACTCTAAAGTTATTCAAGTCAAAAATATCACACACAAAAAATCCTACACAAGCTAAAGTCACAAGCAAACTTAAGTGATAAGAGGGGTTGAAAAAGGCGTATCCTCACTAGGATTTTCAAGTTGTCATAACTTGTGATATACCCTAGGGTCCAATAATAAAATGAGATAAGGAGGATTGGGACCGTACCCTTTCTTAAATACCTGACTACCTAGACGACACGTGCGTAATAGGTCCCCGAGTGATGTTCTTGGTCTATTTCTTAAACAAGACAACCAAAAGGATTTTCTTAGTTAGTATGGGTTCCTATAAGGGTCTCCGAATATAATCAAGCTACTGTTAGGATTATTAATCCTCCCTTGTACAAATTTGGTCATATGTCTAAATCGGGAGTCATGTCTAAATCGGGAGTCCATCCAGTCTATTTATAGTCATTAG
>LPNX010300255.1:732862-828192 GCA_001517045.1 Pseudotsuga menziesii
TGCAAGTCTATTGCACTGTTTCATTCTTCAATTGCTGAGTAAATTGTGAGATCTTCTTTGTGAGTTTTATTTTTGTCTACAGATCTATATGCTCAAATTTATAGGTACGTGGGATATCAAATAAGCGTTAGTGTTGTATGATGCACAATCGTTCGAAAGGGGCCTTCGGATATACTATCGAGTACAAGAAGAACCTTTCGATATACCTCGAGGGTACGTGAAAAGTCGTTTGATATACAGATTGGTACGTGGAAGAATCACACAGTCCCTCGGATGTAGTGTAGGAAAAAAACGACAAATCCTATGTTTATAGATGTCGAAACACATTTTCTAACCTATCACTCAAATCACTAAGAATTTTAACCTAATATACCATTTTGTTTTATCTTTATGGTTAGTGAATGTTTGTGGAGTGTGAAAATAATTGCAAGATTAAGCGATCTAAATGAAATGCAATTTATTTTCGTTGAATCCTAGTTAGAGAAAAGGAGGGATCTTTCCTTTCAAGTGATGAAAAAAAACACAATGCAATTCTAACAACTCATTCTTAAAGCTTCGAAAAAAAATTCAGGCACACAAAGCCTTTCAATTCTGAACCTAAAGAGATCTCTAAAACAAAAAAGGAAAAGTTTCTTAATTCTTAAATTCCTAATATTTTCTTATTCGAAATTCAAGAAACCTAATAAAAAAAAATTATCAGATCTAACTTTTTCTTTTGTTTTTTTTATGTACTTTTAGAAAAGAAACGAAGAGAACAAAAATCACTCTAAAAAAGTGCAAGAAAACACAACGTTTTTCCTTGCTATGGATATGGAAAGAGCCTTAAGAGATCTAAATGAAAATTATAAACCCAAGATCAAACTTCCACACAAAACCATTCAGCTTTAGAGCTTTTAGTAAGACAACTTTTCAAGATTTTAACTCAAAAGCAACATATTCACTCTAAGCACACCGTCAAACATGTCAATAAGTATAGACCAGGGCGTCCTTTATTGGTTGGTGTTCTTTTCTCTCTTGCGGATAGTGTCAACGTTGCTTCTTGACTCCAGGAAGAATATGATAAAAACACACTATAACAGTAGATAAAAGGTGTCAAGAGAAATCCAACGCTCTGTCAAAGAAACCTAGGTGCGTTGGTATATATAGAGAACCAAAAGAAGTAAAAAACCTTAAAATAAGCAATTGTAAATCAAACTAGACTTTGCTGAGTGTAAACACTGATCTGAGAAGGCAAATGGACTTGAAATAAGATGGAATTCCCACCTTAAATCCTTAAATGAGCAAGAGAAAAAAATTTAGATCTTGTAATCAAGAGAAATATTGTTTCCTAGTCTACATGGGGTAGATCTAGAACAAAAACCCACAATAATGCATCCTCAACCTATATTGTTAGACTACTTGAATTTGAAGCTTTCTTACCTCAACAATGAAGGTGATCTTAGTCATGGATTCTTTTGCGATAATATATATCTTCAGAAGAATATGAAGAACAACATGCAATAGTGAAAGAAACAAGATATAATTCAACAATCTATACTAATGATCAAGGAGAAAAGCAATGAACAATTGATATTAACACAAATCATTCATGGGAAAGGGGAACATATTTGTATTAAGAGTAAACATAGAATAAAACTAAAACCAAAGCCTTGATTTTGAAGCATTCACATAATATATTTGACTCACTTTCACACATACATGCTATACAAACTTTACAAGGCTCTCACTCACAAGCCATTCTCTTTGCCTCTTATACCAGTAGTGATTCCAACGAGATAAAGGTGCTCTATTGATTCTCCTCCCTCTGTCCATCCATTAAGATTGTATATATAGTCCAAAGAGTTTCCAAAGGGGTTGTGATTCTTAGGGAGGAAGGTGAGGTATCATCAATAGAGGCTAGGGTACGAATGCCACCTGATCCAAGTAATTAGGATAATCATCCACAAGGAATTTCATCTACAAGGTTCTCGAGATCTTCTTGTTTTCCCTTTTTGAGGGTGTTGATGCTCCTTGTTCATTAACAAGTTGTGTTGGTGCTCCTTATGCTCAGGAAACAAGTGTCACTGAACCACCTTGTCACTAGGAAAGAGGCATCAGGCCAGTTTGACGCTTTATATCAGGAGGCAGGGTGCGTCAGAATTCCTAGAGTTGAGCAAAAAGGTTCCTGCAAAAGAAGTTTTGGCCAAGTTACTTCAGGGGATTGAGAATAAAGAAAAATTTTGGTTTTAACAAACACATGCTATAAATTTAGATATCCACAAACAAAAACTAATTTTAAGGAAAATAGCTAGAGGTCGTTGTGTTGAAAACCACCATAAGATCAATTACATGAAAAAACCACTGAAATCGACTACCATGTGTTCTTCCCAGTCAACTATTTCCATTTCCACAACAACTAAAATCACTTTAACTACCAAGGAAGATGAACACACTCACATTGGAAGCATAGTTCTTCCAAAACCCAAAACGTGGGGAATGTTTTTTCAGACTCCCAGCAATGTTTTCCACCATCGAATTCCTTATGAAGTCAAACAAAGGAAAAATAAACAACAATGTAACAACCACTATGGAACCAAAATAATAAAAAGAAACTCCTTATTCATCCTCATATCCATTGTAAGAAAAACTATGAAACATTTTCAACCACATGCCAAGGGAACAACAATACAAAGAGGAGAAGTGGAAGCACACGTGAAAATTTGAAATCACTATCCAAAAAGGGTCGATTTAAATATGCACTGCACACCATGAATATCATGAACCAACAAGGTATTTCATCGAACTCCTCCACTTATGCCTCCCTCTTGTAGAGCTGCATCGATCTCACAACCCTTTTAGAGGGAAAACTAGTCCATACCCACATAATTTAAAATGGACTTAACCCAAAAACCTTCTTGGCTACCGATCTTGAAATCATGTATTCCAAGTGCGTGACTCTGGTGGAAGCTTGCTTGTTTTAGATGCAATAACAAAGAGGAATGTGGTCTCATGGAAAGTCATGATTTCATCTTTCATTTGGCATGGACATTGTCAAAAGGCTATGAGGATGTTTTATGAAATGAACAAAAAAAGGATTCAACCTGATTAGTTCATGTTTTTTGAGTGAGTGCCAAGTTATTATCTACGGAATATGGAAGGCGGTTACATGAAGATATAATTATAGGTGGATATGAGTTTAATTTCATTCTAGAAAATTCCCTTGTGTACATGTTGCCAAATTTCTAAGTTTTTAGGATGCACGTAAAGTGTTTGACGAAAATGATGAATGGGATGGTATGTCATGGAGTACCTTCATTATAAGATATGCACATATCAAATATTTTTATGTAGATTTGGGAACTTTTAGAGAGATGGTGTGGATGGGATGGGCGTGAATTCGAACTATGTCACATTTTCTTTTGTGATTTGAGCTTGTGCCAATATGGTTGTGGGTTGAGAAGGAAAGAAGGTTCATGAAGAGATAGCTAGAAGAGTGTTTGGGTTTGTGTAAGAATTAGTTGTGGGGAATTCGCTTGTGGATGTGTATGCCAAATGTGGGAGCATATACGATGCACACAAGGTGTTTGGAAAAAATATGTTTGTACAATTCCACTAACACATTTAAGGAGGAACAACAAGATTTGAACCCAAAATATGACGACATCCGATGAAAAGTACTGTTTTGTCATATTTCAATTTCAAATTACGATTTTTTTTTAAATGATAGAATTATTTATCAAATTTCCGACTTAAATTTCTATTGTCAGAGTTTTGACACCATAGACTTCTGATTTTTGACACCAAAGTCATTGGATTTTGAACCCCATGGTCATCGGATTTTCGACACCACAGTCGCCAGATATGCGATGCCATTTAGTCGGATTTGCGACGTATTTTTGCATATTTTTTTGCAATAGTAACTAGGATTCTTGCAACGGTAACTAGGCTCCAGATTGTCAGTTATTCGACGACAATTGAATTTAGAAATATATAAATTACAAAAACATTATGATATGTTTGCTATAGAAGCGACAGATGATTTGCAAAAATTATGTTATTCCTCGACATATGATTTGAGGAATTATTTTATTCTTTGATGAATGGTTTGTGGAATTATTTTATTCTTCTCTGGACGGTTTGTGGATATCATTTTATTCTTTAACAGATGGTTTGCAGAAATTATTTTATTCTTTGACAAACGGTTTGAAAAAATAGTGATGTGTGGACCTTGATTTTTTAAGATTGTCTATTGTCTTCATTCAATTTTTTTGTGAAAAAATGTCAAATAGCAATATTCCTGATCCAAACGAAAAAAATCGACAATTGCTTGCCAGACTGTGGGTTGCAGCGAAAAGAAGCAGTGGTGGGAAATGTTATTGTCCATGTAGTCAATGCAGGGGATTTAAGAGGAGAAGAATATTGATCACAACAACCACAAAACATTGTAGGGAACATGGACATGCTGAGGGGGGGAATGAATATTGTCCATTTGTAAGTTTTGCATTATAAAGTTTTTTATATTTTTTTCTTTGGTAAATGTATGTAATATTTTAACAATTTCTTATGTTAACTTATATCTATTGATGAAAACATGTAATTATAAAGGAAATACATCCTATTGCATATCGTCCAGAGGAAGTGCTTTCAGAACAAGTAACGGAGGAACATGGAGCTATGATTAATGGAGAATAAGTTAATGATACTATTGAAGAAGATGATCATACTGATAACGTAGTTGAAGATGATGGGACAAATACATTGATCCATGATTCATTTAATGTTAGAATGGATGATGATGATGACAATGATCATGAAAATATTGATGACTTTGATGATGTTTGCGATATACCTCTTCTTGAGAAGGCATACGAACCCCTTTATGAAGGCTCCAACAAAAATTTTCTCTCGATTATATTGTTGATAATGAACTTGAATATTATGAATTGTCTTAAGGTATGTAAAATAATCCATCACAAATATATGATCGTGATGAAGGTTATCTTTGTTCCTCTAATAATTGTATCGTTAATTCATAATGCAAATTAATATGGATGAAATGTGTTTCATTAATATTATTTATATATTATATTAACTCAATTTTTATTTTAATTTAATGTAGCTTGATAGCTGAATTTTTGTTACCACCATCAAATATTTTACCTCACACATATCGAGATTTATCTTCCATCATGAAAGAAACTGGAATGCATTATGAAGCAATTCATGCATGCCCCGATGACCATGTTATATATTATAATCAACATGAATTTGCAACATAATGTATAGAATGTCATATGAGTAGATATCGAACAGATCAAGTAACAAAAAAGTTTCCTCGCTTCTTCCTTATATTCCCATAATTCCATGTTTGCAATGATTTTTCAGGTGCAAAAACATAGTGCAATTTATAGATTACCATGCAAGGAACAAAATTCAATATGATGTTATTCAAATTCTTGCAGATTGTTCTGCATTTAGATATATGGAGAAAAAGTGACCTCACTTTAAAGAAGAACCCCGTAATCTTAGGATTTATTTGGCAGTAGATGGTGTTAATCCATTTGTAGAGATGAGATCTGTTTACATAGTGTGGCCTATTTTTGTTATCAACATTAACAGTCCTCCATGATTGCCAATAAAGAGGGAGCACATACTGTTGTCGATGATTATTCCATCATATCGTGTCTATAACTATTTTATTTTTAATATAGCCGTGGCATCTCATTTGTCGTATTTTGTTTCCTAATGTCATATTTATTTATTTTTCTTTTTTGCATGGTTTATATATCTAAATGGTACTCATAATTATATGTTTTATATGTTCAAACCAATCAGGAAAGTACCAAGTTAAAAATATGAATGTATATATTGAACCTCTTATAGACGAGCTACTAAATTTATGGAATGACATCAACATGTATGAGGTATATAAACCAATACGATAAAGGGAATTTCAATTCCATGCAATGCTTGTATGGACAATACATGTTTCCCCAGGGTTAACCCATTTTTGTGGTTTGTATTTTTAAGTGCCACTTTAATTACATTTAATTTTATAAACTAGTGTACTATCCACACATGTTTTTATAAATATTCCATTCATTTTATATAAATTATAATTGACATAGATATTCCATATCTTTATGTAGGTCTTCAGACAATGGGAAAATTTGCATGTCCAATTTGTGGTCCTAAGTTCAAATCTCGTCGCTGAAAAATCTTAAGAAAAAAGGTGTTTAATGAGTATAGGAACTTCCTCTCTAAGAATCATACGTATCGAATAACCGAAAAAATCTATTCAATGGGAAGCAAGAGACTGCATTAAAACCATAGAGAATGATGCCTCACCTATGGAAGCTGCAATATAATAGAAATTGTCAAGATGATACGTATGGATCATTGTATATGAAATGTTATGTATTTTTATTAATTGTGTGTTTTTTACTGTAGTGGCCATTGATTTCTGTAATTTCTTTATAAACTACGATTCATGATGTATGCCGTCATCATGAAGGAATTAATGGGCTTCCACGAGGAATGAAAAATTATCCTAAACAATTCAAGAAGTTTCCTAACTATGAGAACCTAAAAATTTCTCATATGTTTGATACAATGTATATTGAAAAGAATGTGACTGAAACTTTATGGTGAATATTGGATCTAAGGAGCAACAAAGAAAAATTGTCAAAATTTGCAAAGTCATTCAAGAAGGAAACCATGCAATGAAAGGCGTCATTCAATTTCATAGAAACAAAGACCAAATTAATACAAACTCACTTCCATGGATGTTAATGGAGTAGAAACGTAATGTGGAAATTTGCATTTCTCATTGGATTTTGTGTGAACCTGAAGAATAGCATAACAAAGAAAGGTGATTTTGCGGGGGTGAAAACACATGATTGGCATGTCTTCATGAAGGTAATTATTATGGTGTCCATATAATTATTGTTTTTTTAATTCCAGTGCATATTGTTGTTATTTTGTTTATCTACTCTTTGTTTAAAAAATTATGTGGTTTGTATATTCTTATAGTATGTTCTACCTCTCTCTCTCCCGGACAACTTCAACAACAATGTCAAACAAGTTATATATAATCTTGGGAAATACATGAGGTAACTAATGATTTTTTGTATGTGCTTAGTATTTGTTTCATTCATCGTAGAACTTATATTTGTTTTGTGTGCATTAATTCATGTTATGTAATATAATGTTTTTTTTGTTAAATATCATTATTGGTTTGCTTCACTTATAGATGGTTGTCATCTAAAGAAATACATGAAGAAGATATAAAGGATTAGAGAAGAGAAATTCCTCATCTCATGTGTGAAATGTAAAAGCATCTACCTTCAAATTTTTTCAATGCACATGAACACTACCTCATACACTAAGTTGAGGAGATTGAATTGTGTGGACCTGTGCACTCAAGGTCCATGTGGATGGTTTAAAGGCACTTGAAATTTATGAAGGGTTTGGTTAGAAAACAAGCATGTGCTAAGTTTTATATGATGGAGGGATATACGGTATACCAAAACATGTTGTATATTAGTGAATATATTCCTAATTTAGCGTGAA
The DNA here is from genome assembly GCA_001517045.1 of Pseudotsuga menziesii. NCBI lineage: Eukaryota > Viridiplantae > Streptophyta > Pinopsida > Pinales > Pinaceae > Pseudotsuga > Pseudotsuga menziesii. Next base: position 740,414 of record LPNX010300255.1, read on the forward strand.
ATCTTAATTTACCTCGCATTTGTGATTGAGACTCCAATAACAATTTTGAAGCGGAGTACCTGAACAGGAATGGTAAATCGAGGAAGGTGAAAGGTTATTATTATCTAGTGGATATCAATTAATATAATACATTTTACCATTTATTTTTATGTATATATATCATACATATTCTATTTTTATATTCAATATATTGCATTAATTAAGAGCGTATACTTTGTTAAGATAAATTACATTTGTATTGAATTTTAATTTTTATTGTCATCAAGCAGTTGGTCTAGAGTGGGATGCAATTCATTTATACATCTTAAACAATCTTGACTAGATGAAGGTATGGATTGAACGATGTGAACAATCTGGTCATGGAATATCATGGGAAGGTGTGGCCTCATTGGTTAAAGCAGCACATCACAACGGAGATACCAATCTTACACCAAGGGAAATAAATTTAGCATATAGATTAATTAATGTGCTATGACATCTCCATTGTCATCATCGTCATCTTCATCTTCATCGTGATAATGATATTCATCATCATCATCATCATCATCATCATCCTCATTGTCATCATCTTCATCGTAAAACATGATTGACACTAACAATTCAAGAAGCAAAAACCATACCTATAGATTAATTAATGTGCTATGTGGGGCCAACTTTGAAATTTTTTATATATGTGTCAGCTTAGTCTGAAATTTTGCATGGTCATGATCATGACTGACATCATAATAATCATCGTCATCTTTATCATTATCGTAATCATCATCATCATCATCGTCGTCGTCATCATCATCATAATAATAATTTCATATCACATCAGCATCATGATCACCATCTTCATCATCATCATCATCGTCGTCGTCGTTGTTGTCATAACTAACATCATCATAATCATCGGCATCATCATCGGCATCATCATCATCATCATCATCATTGTCATCATCATCGTCATCATCATTGTCATCATCATTGTCATCATCATCATCGTCATCTTCATCATTTCATAGGACATCAACATCGTGATCACCATCTTCATCATCATTTTCATCATCATCATCATCATCATCATCTTTGTCATCACCATTGTCATCATCGTCGTCGTCATCATCATCATCTTCATCATCATCACCATCTTCATCTTCATCATCATCACCATCGGCATCGTCATCATCATTGTCATCTTCATCGTCAAACATGACTAACACTAACAATTCGAGCAACAAAAACCATACATATATATTAATTAATGTGCTATGTGGGGCCAGCGTTGAAATTTTTCATATATGTGTCGAATTGGTCTGAAATTTGGCATGGTTAGACTAGACGCATGCATTGATGATGTGGGAGGGTTTCTAGACTCAAACATCATCATCATCATCATCATCATCATAGTCGTCATCATGATCATAACTAACAGCATTGTAATCATCGCCATCATCATCATCATCTCCATTGCCAAACATGATTGACACTAACAATTCGAGCAACAAAAACCATACCTATAGATTAATTAATGTGCTACGTGGGGCCAATGTTGAAAATTTTTATTGCCTTGGTCTGAAATTTGGCATGGTTACATTGGACGCATGCATTAACGATGTGGGAGCGTTTCTAGAATAAAACATCATCGTCATTGTCATCATTGCGATCATAACTAACATCATCATAATCGTCGCCGTCATCATCGTCATCATCATCATCATCATTGTCATCATCATCATCATCATCATCATCTTCATCATTTCATAGGACATCAACATCATGATCACCATCTTCTTCATCATCATCATCATCGTCATCGTCATAACTAACATCATCATAATCATCATCATCACCATCGTTATCATCATCATCATCACAATCATCTTCATCATCATCCTCATCACCATCATCATTGTCATCATCATGAGCATCATCATCGTCATCGTCATCATCATGATCTTCGTCATCATCATCATCATCATCATCATCATCGTCGTCATCATCATCATGGTCATCTTCATCGTCATCACCATCTTCATCTTCATCTTCATCATCATCATCATCATCATCATCTTCGTCGTCATCGTCATCGTCAAACATGACTGAAAATTTAGACTCCTATAAACTATTGTTACTTGACTTTTTTAATGAGAAATGATATTTCAATGGAACATGCGTGCTTTTTTTGTTCAAGGAAATTTTAGATGTGTCTGATTGTATGTTTAGATGATGTTAGTTCCACATTATAAACGTCCCTTTTAGGATGCTCATTCTACGTGAGGTCCATGTTAGACATGGCTTATCGGGGATGTTTAGCTAATGTTAATTCCACGATGGAAACGTCGCTTAAGTATTTTCGATTCCATGTTAGGTCCAAGTTAGACATGGATTATTGGATGTTCATTCAAAGCTAGTTCCATGTTAGACATGTTGATTTTTGGACATTCTTTCCACGTTATGTCCAAGTTGCAAGCTTGTGTTTTTGGACGTTCATTCCATACTAAGGGACATCACTTTTTATACGTTCCACTAAAAGTACATAATGGTGGTTTTGGATGTGAATAAATGCATAAAAAATGTGTCTTTGACTTTGTCGAAGACACAAATACATGAAATTTTCACCAACTTTACAATTGACATCAATCTGACGAAAAACTGATCGAATCAGGCATATAAATCTAGTAGTGAGGGATGAAAAAATATCATAAATAAGGGCTTCTTAGGAGGAATGAACATAAAAAAATCAAAGAATTAGGACCAATCGTTCCAAGATAACCACATTATGAGTACTTATGTCCCCCATATCTTCTATGAATGTCTTATTTGTGCAATATTAGACATGGTTGAGATAGTTGGAGGGTGGTTTCAAGGTCTTATACCCAAAGAACAACTTTTCCAACCATTCAATTTAGAGAATTTTGGTGTTTCTTATATATTTGGTTCTTTTTCCGAGGCACATGCTCCTTTCCTTCCTTAAGGAAATGTGTGTATGCCCTCAAAACCATGTTGTTTCAATGGATTTTGGGATAGATTGAGTTGGTAACTTGTATTGAGGAGGGACAATAAATTATGAAGGACTCTTATATATGATTTAAGGCCTATAGTAGCTATTAAGGACTCTTCATATTACATTAAGGACTATTCATACGGAATTAGGGACATTTGGAGTTCAATTAGGGAGATATGGATGCCATTAGGGGTTCTCTGATTCCATTAGTTTCACCCAGATGCCATAAGGATCATTAGGGTTCTATTAGGGTCACTAAAGTGCCAATTAGTGTTATAATAACTAGTTGTTCTCTAACTCTTCATATATTCTTCATGTTCCTTGCAGTTGTCTATTTGTAGCTCACCTTTAGTATCTCCATGCCATTTCTTCAACTTAGAACAACATTTTCATCTTCTCTAATCCTTTTTCTCACTTATTTTTCTACTCAAGTTTCAATCATATTGCGATACCAAGTGGTATAGAGAGGGGAACAATGATCTTGATTCTCCAACAAATATAGAAGTTCAATATTGTAGCTTTCTACACATAAAGATTAGAACAAAGATACAATCTACATCTTGAATTGTTAATAACTAACCTTACCCATAAAAGATAAAATAGATCACACAATCACAAAGAGAATATATTTACTCATTAAAATTAATTAAAGTATGAATACACTATAGAATCACAATCATAACTCAACACTTAATTATGGTTCAATAGAAGACTCTTTACAATGTTAAACTTTAGTATCTAAGTATTTGAATAGTTTATGGACAAATATATAACTAAATAAACATAAATATAAAATAAACAAATAAAACTATACATAAAAAAAAAATTAAAATAACATATAAAAAAACAATAAAACAAAACATATAAAAATACACATTTACACTAATTTTTCACTTACCTCCAGCTAAGTCGCCTTCAGCACATTAAAAAACACTCCATTTTTCACTTAAATCTTGAGTTCCCTCACAGAGTCAATTCCTTCACGAGTTGATACTCTACAATTTAACTTGTTTTCTTTGCCAGTTCCTTCATGGGTTGATACTCTGTGATTTCACTTGTTTACTTTGTTGGTTCCTTCACGGGTTGATACTATGTGATTTCAATTGTTAGCTCTCTCGGTTCCTTTATGGGTTGATGCTCTTCGATTTCACTTATTTATTGGTTACTTCATGGGTTGAAGCTATGCAATTTCACTTATTTTTTCTGTCGGTTCCTTCATGAGTTGATACTCTGTGATTTCACTTGTTTTCTCTACCCATTTCTTTAGCGTTATTCCTTCACATAGTTGAATGTAGGGATTTGACTGTAATCTTCTCTACACATGTTTGTGATTGACCCACCATCATTTGGTTTCAGGACTTCATTGTGACAGGTGCTAAATTGACTGCAAATATGTCTTCGGTAAGTACAAGTTTCTATCCACTTTTTCCTCTCTATTGATACGATCCTGCCTCATTCATCCCTCTTACATACTCTCAATGCTTTCTATATTTTACATTTTAGGTCATAAAAAATGCAAATAGCGGATGCTACTGACTGATAGAAACCTTGAAAAAAAAGTTGCTTCTACTGACTTTTGATGGGTGGGTTCCTCCATCAGTCATGGTAGTTTTCCCCGTTCGGTCACTTTAGCACTGATCTACAACACTAAATGGAGGTAGTCAATTAAACAATCTCCATAAACAAAACATGAATATATAAGAAACATGTATTAATACCAACCCACAAATAATCACTTGATTACAGTGGAGTTTGTGTAACTCACATCCCAATCATCTCAACAAGAAGGAACCTCTAGTAGTTATCAAATGACAAATTTAATTACTATCTTCCCCAACTCCTAGGACATAGAATCTACTGTAAAATATTAAGGTAACTTGCCTCTTTGAAGCTTCCAGATTGCAGCCATGCAATCCCAACCTAAATTGGAAAGACAACAAATTAAATAGATGTAATATCCCCTTTAGAATTTATGGAAAAATTTCTAAGTATCCACCTAATGTGCTCGCTTGCTTGGATTTATACTTCTGATGAAACCCACTAGTTCATTCACAGTTTGCATTTTTAAGGCTATTAGGTTTGGACTGTCTAGAATATCACTAACTATGTAGAATATCCCTCTACCTCTGTTTTAACCGTTGATTCTATATTTTCTCTGTTTTTTCTCCTTACAACTTTGGAAAATGTGGACCTGGTTGTCTATGACCTTGTAAATCTTATTGTGACTTTATTTGAACCAAGACCATTCATAGATTGAGTGAGAACTAGATAATACTTATGTTGTTCTGATTTTTGAATATGAATAGATAATTTGAAAATTCCCTATTAGTATTTTTTATTGATTTGAATGGGCATTGGGCAGTGAGATTGATACACATTTCCTTGCGAGGAGTATGATGACCTTATTCTATTTTGAAATGGAAGCATTAGAATGTATTACTTTCAAATGTTTGTTTTTTGGTTTTAGTCTTTACCTTTTAACACATAATTTTTATTTCATTTTCTTGCATGAGATATTATAGTCTCACTCTAAGGGATTAATGTCATTGTGGTCATAACTTTAACCTCAAATTTTACTCTATCATACAAGTTCTATTATCACCATTCAGAGCTTAGTTTGATTCTCTTGAGATTACATAAGATACATGTTTTACTCCTACTTTTCCATTGTGCACTGAATAGGTGAAATTTGAAAATATGTTCCTTGTGTAGGTTGCACTAGATAGGAAAATCAGTGCACCCTTCTTGCTTAATGAACATTTATAAGCTTACATACTTCACGTTCTCACACTTAGTTGTTGTCATGCAATATTGGCCACAATTTTGACCTTTGGTGCCATCCCACATCTTATATATATGATAATATGAGATAAGTATGATACCATTGGATAAATGATGAAAAATGTTTGTCAATAGGACTAGAAGAGTACATAAGAGATATAGTACAAGGTGGGAGTGAAAAATAATATCCTAGATCAAAAGCAATGAATGTGTTACAACTCTAACCCATGCTACTAATTTGGTTGTACAAAGAGCATAAGGGATGACTATAGGTATAGATGCAAGTTTGGAGAGAGAAATTTGATGCTATCAGCTAATGTCTTTTTTGTTTCTATATGGGTTGAAGGAGATGATACTCAGATTTAATGTGGGAATGGAATTTCCTAATGCTCTTAGGAAACCAAACATTTAAAACATATTTTATTTTCTTAATGGTGTTATATGGTTCCTTCTTGACTAAATGATATATTACTCAGATTGTGGTCATAAGATGTAGTTAACAGTTTTGGGAAACAAAATTCTCAAAGAACTGTCCAATATACAAGAATTTGACTAATTGATGATGTCAGTAAACCTACCTCAAATTGAGATTTATGAAACATAATTTAGTAATGAATGTTGAGGTACAGTAATAGAGGGTTGGTCTAAATTCCTTCATTTTCCAATTCTTTATATTCTACAAAATACAATTAGCTTCATAAGGTTAAGATCTCCATAGTTATGCAAAGGTTATGTTACTGTCATCACTGGCTGGATATTGCTGTTCTAATGTAATGGTAATCATAACATCTAAGACATCACTACTTATGTTAGCTTATCACATTGGGTGTAATAGAACTTCCCATAATAGTAACAAGATTCTTAGTGTAAGTTAACCCTTATTACAAGTACATAGTAAGCTTTGGAATCTTACAAGAGCAATGGGATTAGAACTCATAATACATGTGTTATCCAATTCGATTGGGCTACATTACCATTAAATACTAATCGGTAATTGATACTGATACTCATGTAAGAACATGATTGTAATCGATCTCCTCCTTATCTATAAGTACAACTATTGCTTGTATTAATATCTTGTTATCACTAAGCACTTTATTCGTAAATGAATGTGTAATAAATACTCACTTGATTATCTCACTACTATGTAAACACAATCTATTCTCCTATGTCCATGTATTTTATATTACTGTGATTACTAGTCTCTGTAAGTGGTATTTGTTATGATTTACTAGTATCTAATGAACACAGATAGTGATAGTAATGGTTATAAGTGAGCTAACTAAGCATGAAACATGCTATCAACTAGCTTATGTGTGCTGATGTTTACACATGTATGTAATATTCCCATAGATAGGGATGGTACAAGAGTCATAACACCTCTGTAATAACGGTTATCTTAACCACATTGCTATAAGTTACTTTTATATGTTTTAATCTAATATGGTTATGTAATAACTGTTTTTTATTCCACGTTATTTCCCTAATTGAGTCAGTAAGGATCATAGTGAGAAAGAAACAAGTAGACTAAGTAAGAATAATAGAAACACGAGATGAGCTTCATATTTATTGCCATTAATTCTAATGTTTTTTTTTTGTATGGATCCTATGTAAGCATGAAAATATTATTTATCAAGGGGAATAAATTAGAAAACTATCAAGAATCTATGTATAGCATTGTTTTCTTATAAAGTATAGCAATGTTTTTTCCCACCTACTGGATTTTATGTTGAAAACCTCTATATTTTTCTTTGCTCCAATATATAGTTGAAAGATATATGAGTGTGATAATCCTTCCTTTACTACACCAATAATAATAGATCCTATTGAATGAGTACCCAAAAACCTTGAAAACATTTCTACATGGAATCCATTAGATCTTGGGAATTTGTCCACTTGTAGTTTATGTATGGCCCTCTTGAGTTCATTTAAAGTAAATTCTACTATCAATGTGATAATATTATCCTCATTCATCCTTGAAATTAGGATGTATGGTATAGTTTTTGAATTGGAAAATTTGACAATTTAGGAAATGGGGAATGGCTTTAATATGCATCTACTACATTTTGGTATTGGTTATCAACAAAAACACATTGAAAACAATAGCAAGGAAATGAGGCAATGAATAATTACATTTTAGGGTTTTAAATCATTTTATTGTTTTTTAATTCTTATTTGAGATTGAGAATGGAGTGACCTAATTATAGATAGAAATCACCTAAACTAGATTGTTATTTTGGGTACTGTGAGGCTTCTTCTAAAAATTTGACCATATAGACAGACCTTTGGTATATTTACTTGACTTGGAATTTATATTAGATTTGAAACCAAGTTGTTATTGTGGTCTTGCATATCTTTGTTATTTTTGTGATATAGGGAATGATGAAGTACATATGTTTTGTTATTAAATGTTACGGTTATATATTTCTGCATGCAAACACACTATAGTGAACACTGTTGGAAACATTTACCACCATACACACTCTTTTTGGTCAAATTGGCCTAGTTAAACCACTATCCTAAGTATAATTGACATTAATTGACATCATCTAGTCACACCCATGCCTACCTATATAGTCAAGGAGGCTAACTTAGCCTTCTCCTATAGTCAAGGAGGTTAACTGGAGCACTCCGGGGGTGATCTGAGTGATATTAATGCACCTAATTGCTAACTGGTGGTTACAATCAGTTCAACTAGTCAATTAAGGCACCTCCTCTCATTAAATATATTATTTAATGATTATTTATTATTATTTAATGATCTAGAGTCAACAAGGGCGCCTCCACCAACTTTTGATGATCAATTCAACTTCAGCTAACCTCATTGGGGTTCACTGAAGTCATTGAAGCACTAGCACTTGATGGTTGGTTTGCTATGACATGTGTTTGATCTCTTTCAGTTGAGATTCAGTCATTTATTGCACTTTGACTTCAGTTAGGGTTTGGTGAGTCAATTAGGGTTTTGGTCAAGTGGTTAACAGAGTGTGAACTAATGGTTTATAGTCAATTAAGCTAGACTCACTCATTGAATTCGAATGACCTCCTTAGGTATTTGAATTCCTCATTGATTCAAGCAACTGCTTGACATTGTTATTGTAACTATTCATTGTTTATTGAATACACAGAGAGGAAACCATTTTGGTTCTGATTAACACCATTTCTAAGTTATTTGTTGATTATTTGTTCCTAGATCAATGTACAAGATTAATATGGTATCAAAGCTTACGACGAGACGAAGCTCTGTCTCTCAAAAACAAGCTTTTTGAAAGATTTCTGCATGAAATTTGAGTAATAGCTCAAAAATCCAGCACTGCACCAGAAGCCAAGGCTTACCACTTAATACCCCAAGTAAAGAACTTGTTGATCAAGCTTGCTTGATTGACTATGCTGGGTGTGATGAAAGCCTAAAATGTGCAGGATTTCTGACCTTACATTACCCTTTTGTTTTGATTTGCAGGTTTTAACAGGTACAACTTCGAATGGACTCATCAATCCCTCTTCTCACCCCATTCACAAGCTATTCGGAATGGAAGTTGAAGATGATTGCATCTCTAAAGAGACAAGGTCTCTATGGGGTGTCTATTGGACTTGGAAAAGAGTCTTATGAGAATGATAATGACTGGCTAAATGATGGTGATAGATATTTTGGAGCAATATGTCTGTCCCTTTCTCCTAGCTTGTGTTACCATATTGGTTCTGTTGAATACCCAAAGGATCTATGGACAAAATTGGACAGAACCTTTGGCAAGCACAATGAGGATCATAATAGCACTTTGGATATCACATCCAGCACCACAAGAGTTCTTTACTCAAAATTCTCAACCTCTACTCTCTCTGATGAAGCTGTTCAAGATGAAGATGAAGCAGAATCTTCTACACATTCAATTCGAATTGAAGAAAGTCTCCATGCAGTGACTCCTTCTCCTGATGCTCCGAAAGTTCATGAGATATTTGATATCTCATCTCCTCATATTGTTGAAACAGAAGAATACATTTGAATCTCTGATATTGAAGAAAAATACTGCTGCACTTCCATGCAAACATTCACCAGTGATTTTCCTTTGCATTCTATGCAAAATTTACCAGTAATTGCTTCCGAAAGTGAAGAGAAATTTGATTTTTCTTCCTCTAATGTTTCTACTGGTGTGAAAATATGTAAAAAATTGGATATTTTGGAAGAAATATCAGATTATAAGAGTGGCACATTTTCTCCCCATGATCTAGATCTTCCAGCAAATTCCTGCAGGATTGCATACACCAAAATTCAGAATTTTGAAGAAAAAGACAACTATGCATCCACCGTCTCGGTTGACCATAATTTTGGATATGATAGGAACCTTATTGGATATGAAATGATCTTATTTGGATCTGATATGATATTTATTGGTTCAAAATTTTAGGTTCATAAACCTTCAGTACTGCTTGTAGCTGTTCTCATCAATGGTGTGAAGAAACAAGTACCGCAAGTCTCCTTCGAAACTGTTGCTGGGGATTTGATTTCATTTCACAGTTTTGGATCTGTTGTGAAATTATTTAGATATGATTTAATTTCTGATATGATATTATTTGGTTCATATTTTAAATTCCAAAATCTTTTACTCATGCTTGTATCTGCTCTCACCAATTCCGGTGTGGAAAATCAAGTACCGCACTTTCTCTTCAAAACTGTTGCTGGGGATTTGGTGTTAGTTTCCTCTTATGAGGTTGCTGATATTTTATTTTGTGAATAATTAGATATTTATGAAGCTATATAAGATTATGGAGCTCAATAATTCACTCTCCAGAGTCCCAGGGCTTCTCTACCTTTGGTCACATGCTCATCTCCTCACAGAACTAGTAAAGAGGAAGACATTCTGCATCCGCTTGGACACTTGCTCCTAAAAATTGGGGTTGATTTTACCACTCATGGTTTGTTGTTCAAGGATGCAACATATCATTTTCTTGATTGTTCCACACATGGTTTGAATCCTCAAGAACCTTTTCTCTCTCTTCAGATGATTTCAGTTGCTCTACATGGGTCCAATTTTCACCGTGCAGCTGTTTATATTTCTGATTCAATTGAGTGCATTTCTCTTCTTCCAAAGTGGAAGATTCCTCCAGACATTATCATTTACTTTGGATTCATAGGTTCACATGCAGAGTCTCAGGATTCTGCTGCATAGAAGAACCAATTCTTGATTTACTGCTTAGTTTGAGGGGGGGTATTTTTCCCATGAGATTTTCCCTGTTTCCTTGGTTATATTAAGCAGTTACTTTATTGTACAGGGTGACCTATGGCCTTAGTTTTTGGGGCCCTATAATTTTTATGCATTTTTGTTCTCTAACTCTTCCTGAGTATAGATTAAGGAGGGGTGTTGGAGACATTTACCACCATACGCACTCTTTTTGGTCAAATTGGCCTAGTTAAACCACTATCCTAAGTATAATTGACATTAATTGACATCAGTGGAGCATTAATTGAAATCATCCAGTCACACCCAGGCCTACCTATAGTCAAGGAGGTTAACTTATCCTTCTCCTACAGTCAAGGAGGCTAACTAGAGCACTCTGGGGGTGATCTGAGTGATATTAATGCATCTAATTGCTAACTGGTGGTTACAATCAGTTCAACGAGTCAGTTAAGGCACCTCCTCTCATTAAATATATTATTTAATGATCTGGAGTCAACAGGGGTGCCTCCACCAACTTCTGATGATCAGTTCAGCTTCAGTTAACCTCATTGGGGTTCATTGAAGTCATTGAAGCACTAGCACTTGATGGTTGGATTGCTATGACATGTGTTTGATCTCTTTCAGTTGAGATTGAGTCATTTATTGCACTCCGACTTCAGTTAGGGTTTGGTGAGTCAATTAGGGTTTTGGTCAAGTGTTTAATAGAGTGTGAACCAATGGCTTACAGTTAGTTAAGCTAGACTCACTCATTGAATTCGAATGACCTCCTTAAGTATTTGAATTCCTCATTGATTCAAGCAATTGCTTGACATTGTTATTGTAAATATTCATTGTTTATTTAATATACAGAGAGGAAACCATTTTGGTTCCGATTAACACCATTTTTGAGTTATTTGTTGATTATTTCTTGATGAGATTGATTATTTGTTCCTAGATCAATGTGCAAGATTAATAAACACTGAATCCAACCTATGGTGATGTATCGAATTGGATAATACTGTGAGACGTGATCAGTCATTATGATGTCATTTTTGTCACATGGTACCTAGCTAGATAAGAAGGTGCACCTGTAATGTCTATTTATAATTTTATTCCACTATGATAGGATGTAGGTTATTAATCATCCAACAATATTACTTATTTTTGTTGCATGTTATGGTAATGGGAAATCCAATTCCATAGGGACTAGGGAGTTATGGTACACACATAAACACTATTGTTTTCCATTTGGATAAGGAGATACTCAACATGAATGTATAGTGTTTTGTACCATGCTATACAATTGGATGTATTGAGTGACATTAAGTCCTCAAAATCATTGACAAGTGTTGAGTAATAAATTTTTTGAACCCTAACTAGTTAAACAACTTGTCAACCCTAGCCAATTTTCACCAGTAATGTATCAAGGACATTTTTTATCAAAAACATATATCTAGGGCTAACTGCCTAGATTTCCTTTTTCTGACTGAGGTCAACAGAGGGCTGCATGTAATACAGACTACTTCCCATAAATCCTGCTACCCAGATTTATGTACATCTTCCCGAGACCAATTCTGCTGCCCAAAATGCTACCTAGATTTATTGTTCAACTGCATGAAGTTAGCTCTCTCCTACCCAGCTTCCTATGCATGTCTGGGAAAAATTTGTAGGCTGCTCATGATTGTGTTTGACTTGACCAAGGCCTGCCTGAGCCTGACCAAGTTGAGAAAAGGGGTGCCCGTGAGGATAATAACATTCCCCTACCCTGTTAGTGCATGCCCAGGCTAAGAGGGAACTTCCTCTAATGGTTCTTCTCCTCAGAGATGCTTCCCAAAGTCTTCAGGGGGATTCCCAAACTTTGGTTGAAACCTTGACTATACATGCTTCCCAATATTCTACTAAAACCCGAACCTATTGAGCCAGCGTGGATGTTGTAGGTGCCTACCCAAATCCAAATAGAGCAAGTCGAATATCTGTTGGCTATAGGCAGAGGATAGTAGCCTATTAGGGCTGCTCGATTTTGGAAGAAGATTTTTTCATGGAGTAAGAAGGGTTTCCCGTGGACTGTTAACAGCCAAAGGGAAGGATACCTATGAAGTCTGATGCTACTGTTAGGATATGTTGCTGCTTCTATGAAGGTTAGGGTAATACCCTAGCCCAAATCTTAAAACATTGTGACTGAAAGAGTAAACCCTACTCTTAGGGTATGACTGTCAATACCCTAACTTTCTCTACCTACTAGTCATGGATAGGAGAATAATGTTGTTTCTTTCTGTGGATGGATAAAACCCTAGCTTAGGGTTAGGCTAAGACAAAGGTAGATTCCCTAGTTATAACTCCTCCATGCTAGGGCATAAAGAAGAAAAACCAAGATCCTTCTCTTCCTTCAGCTATTTAGGAAAATATCAACGTTGAAGTTCTAGTGTGTTAATGAGATGGAATGATCTTCTTTTATATCCTTTCATTCACCTGCAAGTGGACCAAAAACTCTAAAGGATAAAATAATAATATTTTATTCTTTTGTCTTTTGACTTTTACCTTTAAGCTACTAAAGGCCTTTTATGTATTTTCTATTTAACTCCTTGGTGGTCCAAGGTTCCTTTTGTATTTTTTACTTTTACCTTTTTAGTCTTTTTCACATACTTTATGTATTTTTTACTTTTTCCTTTAAGCCTTCTTTAAGTTCCATGTGGTCCAAAGGTCCTTATGTATTTTTTCTTTTAGACTTATTCAAGTTTCCTGTGGTCCAAAGGCCCTTATGTATTTTACCTTTTACCTCTTAGCCTTTACCAGGTGACATGTGGTCGAAACAAGTGTTCACAGGTTCTTTCAATCCCACTAAAAGTACATCATCATAAAATAGAGAGAATTATTAATGATTTTATATCACACTCCATGTGCCACCAATATCGGGTACTAAGGTGTCTTAACTAGGGGTAGCTAATCCCTGGAGAAGATAACAAATCCCATAGATCAAGGGAGAAGTGTCACACATTCCTAGACCTGGTCTAGGGCTTATAGTGTTATCCTGGTAACAGACCAGGTTCCTCAACCATAGGCTGCATAATTTGAACCAAGGTCAAATAATTGGTAACAGACCAAGTGCCTCCATTCTCCCAGAGAATGGCTCTCATCCTTGGTATGAATTCGTAGTCCTAGAATAGGTTAAATTCCTGGTAACTGACCAAGTTTCCCCTATGCAAACAATGGCCAGTCGGCTCTAGGATGAGTACCCCAGTACTGGATTGGCTCCACATCTTGGTTCCTGACCAGATGTCTCCATTCAACAAAACAGTCACTTAGCTCGAGGTTGAGTCCCTAGTGCTAGACTGGTTCCACATCCTGGTCCCTGAATAGATGTCTCCATTCAATAGAATGGTCACTCAACTCTAGGTTGAGTCCCCTAGTGCTAGACTCATTCTACGTCCTGGTCCTGGACTAGATGTCTCTATTCAACAGAATGGTCACTCAGCTCTAGGTTGAGTCCCCCAGTGATATACTGGTTCCACATCTGGGTCTCGGACCAGATTTCTCCTTTCTCCAAGAGAATGGCTCTCGATGTTGTACAATAAAAATCAACAGAAAACACATTTATACTATTCATAGTTGGCAACCTCAAGAACTCGAGTTACAAAATCTTAATTAATCTCGTTCTTTGTTTTTAAAACTGGGTTGTGGGCCTAGTACTAACACCAGGGATGAGTTATTAGCTCTTTTGGCCCAACTCATTTCCACAATTTACATGGTCCTACCATATCTTTCTATTCAGGGTGAATCCTCTGTAATTATAAATTGGAAAAATTCTAAGGCATCTCTCTCAACGTTGAATTTGGATTACTAGTGCGACCAAATCATAGAATTCAAACAATATTTTCTTCTCCTTGACTTTAGACATGTCTACAGGGTGCATAATATGAGTGCATACCGTTTATCCAAGGAAGCACTTAATATGAAGGTTGGCCTCCTCTCCTTCTCAGAACTTTTAGAAGGAGAAATCATCGAGGAAGGCATGATACAACTCTTTTAAGATATTTTTGATTTATGTGGCATACTATTTTTTGGTTCTTTCAAGTATGGGATACGTTAGCATCTTTCTTGTTATAGTTGGGGATATACATTTTGTTTTGATCCCATAGGGGTGTGTTTTATCCACTCTCGATGCCTCCTTGGATAAGTTGTTTGGGATCCTTATTCTCTCCCTGTGGTATTGCTACTTCAGTCATCTTGGGATTTTGTTTTATGTCCCTCCCCTTGGGAAAGTGTTTGATACTAATATCCAGTCGCATCTAGAATGAATTATTGTCAGGACTATGTACAAATTACCTTTGATTCACTATTGAATATCAAGGAACAACTATTTTTCTTCTGAAAAAATTACAAAATCTTAGCAAATGATTTTATTATATATCTTGAGATCCGTAGATTGGGTCTTTAATATTTTTGGTGAGGAAAAAAATAAATTAAAAAAGGTACACCTACAAAATTTGTAAAAAACGTATTTTGTATTTTGAGATAAATTGGCTAAAGCATTTCCTATGGAACTACTTGATATCTATCTTGTGTTACAAGACTATGTGATGTAGTTTTATACTAGGGAATTATTGATACTCTTCAAGATAATGATATCACTACGATGTCATGCTTATAAGTCTATCAAATCTATTTCTCAGCAGTTTGATATCACTAAGATGCCATGCTTACAAGTCCTCAAGATAATGATATCACTAGGATGCCATGTGTATAATTCCTCAAGATAATGATATCACTAAGATTCCATGCTTAGTCACCTCACACTCAATACATCAACATTCCAGGTTTTGAACTATTACATTTCAGTCTATATGCATGTAGCCCTGTTTTTAGAACAGTGAACAACTATAGGTTTTTTGGCGTGAATACTTTTAGAATTCTTTTTAATAGTGCTTAAAGCACCCGAGGATTGTATTTTTCATTCTCCTTGAATAAAAAGATACGTTTATTTCCTTGGAAGATAAATTGTATGCTTTCCAATAGTTGGTCACTATCCCTCCAAAGCAAATCCTCATCTCAGTTGAGTATGTGCTCTATCCCACGATGTGATACTACATGATTGATTCTATGATGGTTATACCCCTTTCTTCTATTTCTTTAGAGATTTTCTTTGAACAAAAAAGGGTAAACGCTTGAATAATAACCATATTTTGATGGTTGTTCTATGTTTGCTTAATCTCCAAGTATTTTACATGCCTTTTGAAAATAACATTTTTTTAACTAGAAATAAAAATATATTCATTTTTTTTTTAAAGAAAAAATGAACAAAGATGATGCTAACTTAAAGAAGTCGAGATGTTCATTTGCAATATACTAGAAAAAACTAAGGGTCATTAGTTAATTTTGTAAATAATAATAAAAATTTGATATTGGAAGAAAAATTAAGTTGAATGTCCAAGGAAAATATCCAAGGTCAACCACCAAAACAAAAAAAATGCCAAGACATAAAAACTTAGCCTTTTTAAAATTTAGAATATATGTGTCTTCTTTGCACTGGATTAAAAAGGACAATGAAGGTTTAGTAAATGAATAATTGGCTACATTTATATCTAGTGGTTGTGCTTATGGGATGGAGTGTTAAGCTCCCCTACACACTTTCCATAAGTAACTTGTTGGTACCATCCTCAAAAAGGGAAAGTGGCTAAGGGTTTGTGCTAGGATATTTACCTTGGAAAAAAATTGAAGACATGACTAGATATAAGAATGCCAAAATTCTACACCTAAGCAAGAATTCAAGAGGCTAGCATTACTTGTGTCAAAAGAAATACATGATTGAGATTTTATCTCTCGAATTGCACTGGCTTGACTCATTTTGATGATAAAATCTTCAACATATACCACTAAAATAAATATGCCCTAACTTGAGCTTTTGACATAAATATTTTGACCATAAGGACTTCTTCTGAATCTAGATCTTGTGAGATATTTATCAATTTTAATGGACTAGGCCCTTGGGGATTTCTTTAACTTGTAAAGATCATTTGCAAACTAAGAAAAGTGTTTTTCTCATGAGAAGTGGCCTACCTGTTGAATAATCCCTTTGTCTCCCAAAACAAAATCTTTTCAATGTAAAGGAAAACTAAAAATAACATGATACCCCAAAAAAACCCAAGTGTGAAATATTTTGGCAGCGTTACAATTCTAGACAAATGTTAGAGGGTTTTAGAGTCCCCAAAAAATACTATACCCATGGAGGTGTAGCTAGCGGGCCAATTGTAGTTAGTGAAAATGTAACTAAGGAATGCCTACAATGGGGTACTGAAGGGGTTTCTTGATAGAATTCCCAAGGTTAAGATGATGTGAGGTGGGTTGATAGTTCTTGATTTTAACAAAGGAATTAATGTCTATCTAGTGTTCTCATATGGATGATATTGTGTAAGACTATGGGTTTGTGATAGAAGGGAGCCCAAGCATGAGAAGGTTTTGTGATGGACGGATAGAGTGAGAAATCCATACAAGAAATAAGTTGTATTGCATGTCACTGGAATTAGCTTTTGAGGTTGATGGAGTTAAGAAGGTAGGAAATTTATCTAAGTGATGGGTATGCCACTAGAGGTGATAGTTTCATCATCCAAAAGTGTTGTACACTCAATGTGGAGCTAGTTACTATATGATTTTTTCGTAAAGTTGTGTGGACAGTTGAGCACACAATGTCACAAGGATGTTGGTTTGTTTTAGTGTCTATAGGAATTGTTGTGGCTGTCGATGTAACAATCCTTGGTAAGTATAATATTTTGGCAATGTTTGTTGTTGTTGAATGATAGATTGCATACTATTAAATGTTTTTGGTGAGGATTTGATTTATGGGGTTGGTTGATGGTATTTTTTCACTAAATATATTGTTTATTTATCCATGTTTCCTTGTGCATCCTTTTCTTGCTTAAAATTGGTATTGGTTGGAGGTTTTTTTAACATGATGGTATTTTTCTCTTATTTGCCAAGTTTTTTCCGACCATGGTGTAGGTAGAACCAAACAGGTACTTGTCAGACCTATCTTCCCCGAGCGAGGGGAGTTTAGCAAGGTTAGAGAAAAGTGAGACATCCAGTAGGTATGCAAGGGCTAGATCAACTAGATGTGAGAAGATCAGAAGAAAATTCAATAAACACATAGAATTGTTTCTCACAGAAGGGGGTTCATGCTCCTATGATGATGAGACAAAAGGCGACATTGAGGTGCCATTAAGGTACAAAAATATAGTGAAACAATGGGTACCTATGGATATTCCTCAACTCAACCCATATTTTTGTGTGAATGAGAGGATATATAGAATTGCACCATCGTCATTACATGGAGTGGGGTTGTTTTGCATGAATGACATAAAGGTCGGTAACGTTAGATGTACATAATTGATGGAGTATGTTTGACCTTCTTACAACTACAAATATTGGATGGGCCTGGTCCAATATACATGAAGTATGTGTAGATATGGGTTGTCTGCAAATTTATTACAACTGAAAGACAAATATCAAAATAAAGGAGCAACGTTGTACATTGACAGAAGGCCAAAGGCAACTGGGAATATTGTGGGGTTTATAAACAGCACACAACCAGGGTCTACACTTAAGCAACCCAACTGCATATTTTAGGGGAATGAAGGTAACTGCATATTTGTATGTTCCATTAAATCAATAGCTACAGGGGAAGAGCTGCTTATTAATTACAATTTGAATCGAGTAGATACAAACACAGTTACTATGGATGTGGTACATACAACAATTTACCTAACATTTTATTAATTATTTTAACCTCTTTAAGATTTTTTGTTCATAGATTATTATAATTTTGATTAAATTTTATATATTATTTCGCAAAGTAGTCATTGGGGGCGCATCACCCCAACAATTGGTGTGAGGAGTACACCATCCTCGAGGAAGCAGGTATACATCTTTGTAATAGTACTAGTATAATTTTTAAAATGAGTTTTTTTGTGAGTATATTCATATGGTTTATAAAATTTTATCTATTTTTACTTCACAGGGTAGTGATCGAGGCATCCCCCCAGCAGCTGGTTAGACAACAGTAGCCTCGGGGCAAGAGGTAAAAATGATTGTAACCGCACAATTGAAGTACGTCAAAATGTTATGTTATTGTATTGTTTTAGTGAGTATTTTTTTTTCCTTAGGTAAATTTTTCTATGTTTTTAATGCAGGGTTCTATGAGGGGCACCTCCCTCACAATAGATGTTACCAAAACTACCTTGAGGAGGCAGGTATACATCGATGCCATTGTACAAATTTAACATGTACAAAAAAAATTGTTGTTATGTTTTTTCAAGAGTATATTAGTTTGGTTTATACAATCTTATCTATATTTGATGCAAAGTGTTGATCGGGGAAGCCACCCGAGTGTTGATCAAATGGGAGCAGCCTTGAGGCAACATGTAAACCTGACTGTAATTCTGCAATTTAAATACTTCAAAATTGTACACATATATAAAATGTAGCAAAATGTTTTTTTTGTTATGTATTTTTTGTTTGTATATTTCTTTCATTATGATAATGGTTTCTACTTCTTTTTTTGCAGGTGGATTATCCAGGAAAGTCTCCAGCTGTGGACCAAACCACACCGTCATTCAGGCATCAGGTAAAAGTAGATGTAATTCTAGGAATCTATCATGATAGATATGTTTTGTTAATATAATTTTTTTATTAGACTATTTCTTTAACATGTAAGTAATGTTTTATATATTTTTGTTGCATACCAATGATTCGATGTATGAAACAACACCACAACAATCCATAGATTTTGGTGTGAATGAGTTATTGAACGATGTTGACATTGGTTCTTGTCTATACTAGGTTAAGGTGATAAAGAAGACATTGAAAACAATTAATGTAGATATCATTCATCTGCTATTCATTATTCCACAGACAGACAATATTAAAGCCAAGGATGAAGTGTCGGTAAAGAGATCTCATGCCTTGAAAGTAAGTTGCAGAATATTGAATCATAATAGCAATTCATTTAGAACATTATAATTTTTACTTTTATATGATAGTGAACTTATAATTGAATGGTTTATATTTACAGGATTTTATGCGACCACACACTAGTGGTCAAGGCGGCGTTGGGCCCAATGATGCTCGTGGAGATCTGTCGTCACATGAGCAAATGAATCCATGTATGCCACGTAATACACCATTGTTTTCAACTGAACAATTGGCAACACATTTTGTGACACCTCTAAGGACAATAGAGAGTGCATCCGCTGCTGACCGGCGCACACCAGATCATGTAGAAGAAAGGGTGGATGCAGAGCCTGCTAGTAATGTTGATGGTGAAGCAGTATTTCCTGGATCTTCCCATGTCACTAGCATGGGTTCAATAGAGACAAAAATTTAAGTGGATAAGGAAATCATTCCAATAAATATACAGAATATCCTAGGCAATTATATATTGTTCAAGTTATTTTTTATAATTTGCTTGTAATATACCGATAAAACCTTTTTTTAACTAATGATAGCATGATTGTTTCGCAGGAAATGATGTTTTTTTATAAAAATATAAATAATTTGACCTTGGAGAACTTCGGTCCCACCATCCGCATAGGGCGGGACAAAAAAACAAAAAATTTAAAGGATGAGCTAACTAATCGGTTTGTTGGCATGTTCGTCAATGATACCTTCAATACAACAAAGGTCCTAAAGAAGGTTGGACAACATATGAATATTGTCTGATACCAATATAGGGTTCACCTAGAAAGGAACCCTAGGTATGAGCACCCTCTAATGATTGCATCAAGGGAGTGGAAATCCATACTAGAAGATGGAAATGAGAGAGCTCTGAGAAAAGAAGCAAAGATACCACCATGAACAGGGAGGTATGCAATACTTTCAACAATGTAATGCTAATCCTTATTATTATTTTTTTTTATATAAAATTTGGAACATGTAACATAATTCAAAACTTGCTTAGGCCATCAGACACATCAGAGGTCACAAAGGCAAGACTGGAAAAAAATGGTCAGCACAAGCTTGGGCCTGGTGGTTATTCGAAATTGGCAGCATGAATTGTAAGTATCGAAAACCCGATAATGCATCCAAATAATAAATTGCAAATTATTTTGGTTTTAATGCAACACAAAATGTAAAATTAATGATGTTATGCAAATATGCAGGCTGACCGATACAAAGAAGTTCCCACTCAGGAATACTTGAAGATTGGCTTTCAACACAGCTTTAAAGTTGTTGTTGAATGCTGAAAAAGATTATATAGCCAAACACGGTCTTCTGGTGATCCATCTAGTGCACAGGTTTATAAAATCTATATAGTTTAGTGAAAATTTATTACTTGTCATGCAATCTATTCATTATAAAAAATTTAACATAAAATATTTATTCTGTTTTGAGCAGGAAAGTAATGATCCCCTTAATGTCGGTGATGGATAAAAACCAATCGAATATCATGCTTAGATTCCTAGTAATAAATTTATTCATATGCTACAATTTTATATAGATAATTACAGATGGTGAACATTAATTGTACTTGTCCATATTTCAACTGCAGAACATGTAGAGGGTCACACTATACAAGTTGAACCTGGATAGGAAAATCAAGAACATGATGTGGCCACACCAGGTAAAAAAAAACCTTTGTAATGTTTTTTTAAATGAAATACTGGTAATTATAAATAAAAAAATAAACTTAATGCAACATTTTCACATTATTGCAACAATTATGAACCCCTTGCCGCAAGATCCACATGGCGAGCAACCTACTAGGGAGACATCAGTACAAGTTTATGAAGCACCAAGAACCGAAGGACAAATTCCAGAAGATGTGCTTCTTGTTCATTTTGTAAAGAGAAGAAAACTAAAAAATAAGTGACTAAAGAATATTGAGTAATTATTTTTTATAATATAATGTCAGGCATGGTTTTTTCGGCTATTGATTGAATGAATGGTTTATTGAATGAATGAATGGATGGTTTAATGAATGGTATATTTTTTTTCAAGTACATGCATTGGGTTTCGGGAATTGAGAGTGATGTGAGGGGGGGAGCGGCCATAAGATATTTCACCTTCACGTGGTTGGCCCTATTCAGTAGAGAATATTAAATTATTCTAGAAATAGAGAGGATCTCAATGAATGGTAAGGAATTGTCCATTTCTTTGAAGCATTATTGTCATAGGTGCATGTATTCCATGACTTATAACATTTCTTAACGTGTATATAATTGTAGTGTTGAAATTTTACTATTGCTATTTCACTCATCCCTTGGAACTTGTTATAGATAGTCTTGTGAAACATTTTGATATTTCAAAAGGAAAATTGACGTTTTGATGGGATCTGTGGTCTTATATACTTATTTTTGGTGGTATCCATGTTTTCTTAGGTGAACTCTTATTACCAATTATTTTACTTGAATATTATTGTAATTCACATTGTTAAATAAAAAATGTTCATCAAACGTAAAATGTTCATTTTTAATGTTGTTTTTATTCATTGAGACAAACTATTCAAACTGTATTTTTTAGCTTCTTTTTGTTATTTTCATAAACAATGAAATCTTTATTTGAGGGGTCCTAACCGTGGTCCTAACACGAAATTATTGCAACCAAAAAATATGTGTAGTATGTTAAAAGATGTTTTGAAAGGTAAAGCAAAAGTATACATTGTCAAGATCCACAAATCAAGGGAAGTTGTACCAAGAAATTATAAGTATCGACAACAGATGCGTATAATTTAATGGACACGGGTAAGAGAAATGATGCATTATCATGGCATACTTTTAAATTGTAGTTTCTTTAAAACATTATTATTTATAGCTGCAAATTTGCATCTTTTCATATATTTTTTTATTGCAAGACATGCAGTTAGAAACATAAGATATTATACTCGCATATTGCTTCTTTGAAAAAAAAACTGCACCATACTAAAGAAAACTGGTGAAAAAATGAAATACATTCATAAGGAAAATAAAGGAGAAAAAATTGAGTATAGAGGCTTCTAAGATGTTAAAAATGTTCCTTGGATATAGGGACTGTTGTATATTCTAGTGTATGAATGTGGTGTATATTCTTGTGTATGAATGTTCAGTTTCCTTATCGTAGCCAATACTTTACTAGGAATACTAGCACAATATATTGATAGAGAGCGAACAAAATATGGAACTTTCTTCACTTACAATGTTGCCCTTTATTGAGTTTTGTTTGTCCTTTGTTATCTCACAATTTTAAACAAAAAAATTCTTGTCTAATAAAGTGCAACTTTCTCATCCCCACTACATATGTTGTGTAAATATAAGCATGTTGCCCTTGTGACCGACCAACTGCTAATATGTTGTGAAATTATATCCATGTTCTCATTGTGACTGACCCCTTTTAGTTGATTCATGTGATCAGTTCCTCATTGAATGGACCTATTTGAGTAGAGACAATTAATGATTTCAAGTGTGATAACAGAAATATAGGATGACATTGACATTATGGAGGCCTCTCTTAAAATAAGTTTGGTTCGGAGAATCATATATGCAAATAGGTTCTTTTCTACAACAACAATGTAATTTCCAATATACATCTTCCAGCCTTAACATTCCACTATAAGAGCTATTATATAGTTACATATCCTATTGGTGGAATTTAAATTTGATAATTTAACAGTGTTGGTATTTTTTGTTGATATCATCATCAATAGTCACACTCATAGATCATTTGGAGCATATGTACTACCTCTACAACAAGGAATCTAAGTTTGAATTTTCCATGACTTCCATAGAATACCCAGGCCATAATACCTTTGTAGATGGTGTCATACTAAGCCTGAAAATATGCAAAGCATCTAAGAATGGCCAATGCTTATGACCCTTAAGAAGTTGTGTGAGTTCTTGGATTTAGCAAGCTTATAAATATTTGTAAGAAACTTTCCCACAATAAGTATAAGTGTAGATTCACCAAAGATTCACTGGAATACATTGGGAATATTATATTTGTATAGGGTGTTCATATTTATCTTGTAAATATTCAAACCATCCAAGAATGGTTAGTATCTAATGCCTTTATTTGTGTGGGTTCCTGGGTTGCACAAACTTATACAAGATGTTATTGAGAAACTACTCCATACTTCCTAGTAATAGGTTGAGCATACTATCTTTGTATAGGGTTTTCATATTCACCTTGAAAAGATTCAAGCCATTCAAGAATGTCCAATGTCTAAGGCCATTAATAATTTATGTATTCCTTGGGTTAAGGAGGTTAGTTAGTTAGATACTTGGATCATTGTATTTATTTGATTTTGCTATTAGTATGGATATAGGAGTTTCTTTTGTACTCCCAATTTTTACTTGCAGTAAAATATTGTTCTAGTCACACCGACCTACTTTTGTGGTCATTTGTTGGACATACAAATGATTTTATATTATTTACTACTTCCCATCCATCGATCAACCTAACCAAGTAAGATGCATTTTACTATTCAAATGAGGCACAACAAGCTTTCGAGACAAAATGATGCACTTCCTTCAACCCTAAGGCTAGTGAATATTGATTTCATTGATCATTCCTTCAACATAATTGATCGTAATGTCTTTAAGTTTGGACGGTATGCAATTATATCATGGGATAATGGACCCATCACATTTTCCAATGTGAATATAAATGATATACCAAAACACATGTTCACATATAACAATGAAATGTTACCCAAACTTTGTGCAATGGCCAAGGGGTGTGAATTCCTCCTCAATAATATCATTATCAAAATACCCATCTCATTTTGAACCACTTTTGAATGAAAGGAAATCTTAAGGACGAGTAACATAAAAATGGATAGATCAGCTAAAGGATTATGACTTTGAGGTCATTTATACAAAGGGCCATAACAAAGTGGTAGAAAATGCTTTATCCTAGTAAAATAAAACCCCATTTTAGATGCCATTTAAATTAGTCATATGAATTATGTCTAAGAAATTATTGAAGCCTACCTTAGTGATACTACTACAAATCAATTTCAACTAGAAATTCTTAAGCCTTAGTCCATGAGGAATGGTGTCCTCTTCCTAAAAACCCTATCTTCTTACACTTTTCCTCTCTACTTATACAGCAAGCCATTCAACATGTGCATACATCCCGCTCCAAGAAAAATGGATTTTCCATTAGTCATACAACTTATGTCCAAAAAATCCATTTTTTTTTATTTATATATGTTTTTTTGTGGTTGGAGCTTACCAATTATAAAGGAAGAAATCAACGCTTTAATAAATAATTGTTCAAAGAAGTTTTAATGTGTGATTTCCTCTAAATAGCTTACAGTTTCTTCACTATCCAAATCTTCAACAAATAGCAGTGTCTATTTAGCAGCAGTAGTTGGTGTTGGTGTTTCCCATAAGACTGTTAGATGTTGTCCTAGAACCTTATCAACCTTTCCACATTACTCAAAATGATCAGGCATAATAATAGTTTCAACCTTATGTTATATGTGACCTTTCTATATTTAACTTTTATAGAAGGGTAGAATTATTATAGTATATGCTACATAAATCTTACATATGGATTGTTTTAGCATTTCTAACTTTCATGCTCTTGCTGCAATTGTCTTTCGAGATACTAATTCTATTTATGTTTGTTGTATGATCAATGCAGGTGGATGTTGCACCTTTGGACTGGAAAGGTTGGGAGTTCATAGAAAGTATCCTTTTGCAACAGGGTGACTCAAATGGCCTCAATGAAACTTGTGAATAATCCCATAATCAAACTACATGCTCCTGGAAGGTGGAGGGTTTAATTTTTTAAACAACTCTAGTGAGTTGTCATCCTCCACTAAAGAAAATCTACATTTTCAGAAGGCTCACTTTTTGGATAGTCTGTCAGAATATTCTGGTGGCTTAGACAAGACTCAGACGCTAATTGAGACATTATTTGCATACTTGGATGTAAGTGTTTTGTGAATTCTATATTTGCAGCTTTGAATAAACAAGAATAATTTAGAATGTGAATACATAGATAAATAAGAAAATAAAACAAATGAGAAGAATAAATCCCTGATAAATGCTCTTCATATTTTAAGTTATATCCAAATATTATGTTATATATGTTACAATATTTTACAAAGCGGCACAAAAATTAAATATTCTACTATGATGGATGATTCACTGAAAGACTCAGGCAACAAATTACCTCTAAAGGATCTTTAAAAAAGGTATAACTATTTCCACTCTTCGAATTCTTGCAATAGAGTTCCTACTAATTATCTTTTCTTGTATACAAGCTTGAGTCTAAAATGTGTGATATATTCTTGCATTGCTGCCAATATTTCTTGATTCTTATAGATAGGAACAACTAAGGAGTTATGGATTCTTATTAAAAATATAAATAAGATGATATAAATATTGAATAGAATACCTTGCATTAGTTATTTTCCTAGAAATGTAAGTACCGGCATATATAATATTGAGGGAGATGTTATGAAATCAATTTGCTAATTTATTCTGACAAACGACGACCTGATTCTTTTACATTACCAGTGTTCAACATGATACATTAATATTATTAATATAATAGTATATACACACCATGGGTTTGGGTCTGTTAAAAACTTAAAACAACATTATCCTTTTTCAAGCCACCAGGGTTGTCTAACCTATTTTCAAATTAGCCGCATCTCCCTTTAACATTCCTAAATACTTGTTTGATGGTACACAAGGTAATGATATGTATACACAATCATGTTCAGCAGACCATTTAATCCTTTAGCTTTAGCAAAATTATCTCATTATTGGATTTCTGAAGTATTCATCGATGAAATCACTTGAGTGGTTCCGTGGTTCAGAAAGGTCACAAATATCGGTGCTCTCACAAGTGTAATATGATATAATGGTATAATTTCCCTTGCATCAACACTCTCTACAAGGTAAACCAGATCATGGTTATTATGTCCCTACCCTTTGGACATACCACCCATAGCTCCTACTGATTAAATGATCGAGTGAAATGTTTTGACTATGTTGATGAAGGTGATTCAATCACATTGGTCATGAGAATCTCATTTAACCTTGTCATTTAGAGGAAGGAAAAGGAATAACTAGTTTTCTGGAGTTGACCCTATGGTAGGATCATTAATGGCATGGATCGATGATCCTCATTTGAGGGTGTACATGATGATCACAATCCATGCTATTCTATGGCTTGTGTAGTGTGTCTTAGTGAGATCCTAATGTTATGTGTGCATGGCTACCCAAAGAGTTGGCGTTTGTTGTCATTGGACCTCTCTATTGATTCCATCAGTGTCTTTCATACATCACACCCATTAGCATCTTTCATACATCACAGTATGCTCCATCAAGCTCATCCAAGAGGTTTTCAATGATGGGAATAGGAACTTTATCTTTGATTCCCGACTTGTTAATAGAACACAAGTCTAGATACATGCATTAATTGACTTATTCCTTAAAAACCATGACGATCGATAAGGAGTAGGGCATAGTGATGGCATGGATGACTCTTACCTCCAATATTTCTTGAACTATAATTCTAATTTCATTTTTTGTGTGTGAAGGGATGTCTATAAGGGCACATTTCAGGTTGTATACTTCTTGGATTATGTGGGATGAAAAGATCATGCTTTATACACAATGGGGGTAATAAGTGGAATATTTTAGATACCTAGCTATGTTTCTACAAAACCAACTTAAAATCAAAATGAGTTTCATATGTGAAAGGTGGTTCACCTCTCTACAAAAATGTAGTATCCCATTAAAGATAAAATAGATTTTCTAGATGATGTTAGAAAATAGGACAATTGAGTGAAGAAGGGTGGATATGGCCCTAATATATGCAATCGATGTAATGCTAAATTTGGTTTGGAAGGAGGTTAAAAAGGATTCCAATTTTTCACAAAACTGGGTATATCACTCCATTAGTCTCAATTTTCATTACTGGTTATTAGGGGCGAGTGCTTGGAAGGAGTTACCTTGATATGTATACTATGAAATATGTAAACATAGCAATGGTGTTTTATTTGAGAGAAGAGTTAAGAATGTTGAAAAGACATGTCTAAGAAATAGGAGCCTATGGGGAATCTTGCAAGAAGAAGGATGAAAGCCAGGACTTAAATTATATAGATTCTAGAATTCCTATTTTTCATAATTGTTGGCCAATTGGTTACTTCAATAGTGCATCATAGGATCATGGTTCTAAATGTGGAGTTGGTGTTTTTCAGAAATTGAATGAGTCTACAATGATTTCCATCTCATTTTTTGGAAAGAGAATCCTTTCCAAGAGTTGAAAATAGAAGAATATAAACAATCTCACTCCAATGTTATTCATTACGTAGTGTGGCCTCATTTGAATTTAGGTAAAATATTACAAATGGAATATGAACAACATAAACAAACTTGAGACAACCATGTATGAGGTAGAAAATAAATATTTTCTAATACATTAAAACAATCCACTACTCAATCTACTTTTGGGTTATTCCTAAATATCTAGTTTATCATATGATGCATATCACTATTTAGAAATTGAAATGGGAACAAAATGACTAATGGGTAAGTGCCGGGTAACAATGACTAGAGTGATAAATGATTTGAATATGCGTTCACGGTTATTTGATTATTTGTAATTTCATAACCTATGTAATGGGTCAATGGCCCCCATGAACACCTATGGTGTGTATAAAAAAACTACCACATTAATGATAGAGGAAAATGTGAGGCATAATTTAAGAATCTCTTAATTTACTCACTTTTTTTTATTTTATCATTTTGTAAAATTTAAAATTGATCCATGTGGTATGACATTATTTATTTTTTGTGTTAGTTACAATGGATATTGTGTATTCTAAATGCTTCATGTTTTTTCTTTTAATAGGGATAACATATTATTCTTTTGTGATGTGTCTTATAGTTTCCATGCGAGTGGCATTCATGCCACATGACAACATATCCCATATACTAGACTATAGAGCACCAAAAGTAGTGATAAGACCATGACATGTTGGAGGAATTGTGCATGCATTGGAAGAATGCAATCATAATTAATTTGATTTTTTCATTGACAACACAAGTGTTACTTGAGTGTAAGAATCTATAATCAAGCATGAATTTCTTACTTTCAATTCGATCAAATCCAACTAATAAAGTTTTGATAGATGCAAAGTTTGAAGAAATCCATCAAAATTATGTGATGTGATGTTTAAGACCCTATGTATTTCAAAGAAAATAGTAATTATAAATTTTGAAAATATAGTTTCAGCACACTTAAAATAGTTTGGTTGAGTGAATGTGCTCTTAATAAATATTGGTCTATTGTCAATTTGAAATAAGTAATTATAGTAGTTTAATTGAGTGAGTGTACTGTCAATAAGCATTCATCTCTTGTTAGTTTGAAATAAATAGGACTGAGTGGTAAAGTGACCTAAATTAGTGAGTTGTGCTTTACAATATCATAAAAGATGTGTAGATTTGTAATATTTTTGTTTTAATAATTATTATAAATGATCTGTTTCTTTCATAATTTCAAAATTTTCACAGTAGTTTAGGTGAGTGAGTGTACTCTCGATAAATATTGGTCTACTGTCAAATTGAAATAAGTAATTAGCTTTTAAGCATGAGAGGAAACCATGTTTATAATTTGTGATAGAGTTTTCTTTGGATTTCACTTTTTGTTCAAAGTAGATAGAGATTTAATCATCTGTAGCAGACCATGATTTCTAGGAACTGATGGATTGTAATTGATGATGTCTATATTTTGATCCAAAGGAGAAGATTCATCTTCAGTCCCAATATGGTAAGGCTGCATCATCTCGCTCCTGATCTTTGGGACAATGAGACCCCTAAGGAAAGAGGGAATAAACTTGAGAAATTTGTGGACAAAACAAAACCAAGATTTGGGAAATTCACTTTCACTTGAATATATGTTGAATTAAACCTTGGTGAACACCTCCTATGAGCAATAACACTTCAAAGGGACAATTGGACCCATCTGCAATGTTGATGTAATTGTAACTTCGGAATGTATTCACTTGTATTTCTTTTCTATTGTAACCCGATGTTTATTCTGGGATGTATTTGAGTCATGTCATGCCCCGATGTTCCAATCGGGAAGTTTCTATAATGAGAAATTCAAGTCAAGTCATTGTGGGTAACCCTCTTATTGGTCAAGGGTTAAAGTCCCCACAGTTGTGGGGCCCTTGCGTTATTATACTATCCTAGTGAATTCAACCCTAGGTGAGTCATTGTAAGTTGGGGAAATAGTCCCCACCATTGTGTTACCCTCCTATTGGTCAGAGGAGGCAAATTCCCCACAAGTGGTGGGGCACTAGGGTTATTAGACACTCCTAGCTGAGATGTCGGCTCTAGTAAGTAATTGTTAAGTGAGGCCGACATGTTGGAGTGCACTTCAAGTGAAAGAAAGAATATAAATAGAGAGTGAGAGACTCTCTATTTATCACTTGCAAGTGATAAATAGAGAGGAGAAGCTCTCTCAGTATGAGAGAGAGAGACTGCTGCTATCGGGAGATCATCTTACTGTTTTCTAGTTTTACCTTTTGTGCTGATTCTATCTCTAAGGAAGTTGCGGGGTTTTCTCCTTTATGGTTTCCCCAAGGAAAACTCTTTGTGTCTCTTGTCTCTTGTGATGTTCTTATGTTTTATTGTTGTGCTTGTTATTCTCTGAGTGAAAAGATCCTAAGATCATAATGCTAGCTTATATGATGAAAAACTAACATGGTATCAGAGCTAACCTAAGAAGAAGACATTGTGCAGCTGCAGAAGCTAGGGATTCTTATTTTTTGGGTCTCTCTCCATAATCTATCAACAAAAGTATGCTAGGATGACTCTCCATTGAAGGGCGCATCTTTCTGTCGAAGCGGAATTTGATTTCGAGCATTTTTAGTTTTCGATGTGGAAATTAGGGCTTTCTATAGAAGAGGAATTTTTGAGTGAGACCAGCATAGAATTGTTTTCCTCATCAAAATCGAAGTTTAGAGAACTGGATCAAGAAATTTGGTTGGGTGAAACTCTGGGAAAGTCAAACCCTAGGTTGACCCCGAGCCAGGAAAAACCCTAAATACTAAAACTGATAAGTTTTGGTACAGTTGCTATATTCCAAGGTTGGAGAAGTATCAGAAGCTGAAAATTTTGAGAGCCAAAGATAAAATCCTGATGAACATTGTGTCCAAAAATCCACCTCAGATTCGCTATATTCTGGGAGATATGATCCCTCCAAGTTAGGGTTCCAGCCTCTTCCAGAATTCATCCCTAAACAGGACACCTAGGGAGAATTGAAATATCTTGGGCTAAAGAGGTCCAAATGGAATTTCTGAAGATGTTCTAGAAAGGGCATAGATTGTACTTTTGGTGTTCCAAATATCAAACTCAGAAGATCAACCAGTGACATGTGGCATGCCGTACAACTTTGATGTTCTGAATAGTCCTGTAACAGGTCACCTTGGGAGCCGCAATTTCAGAGATATCACAGAAACAGTAACAGGAATTTCTACTGAAGAAATTAGCAAATTAGGGCTTCCTGTTCTGGGAGCTTCCCTCCACTATTTTCAGAAAAGGAGTACATTGGACAGCACCATTTGAAGAGATCTATCTGTCTATCCAATCAGATTTGAAATATTCCAAGTTTTGAAAATTAGGGTTTCTGTGACAAACCCTAGATCAGCCAGCTCCAAAACCAGGACGGACACCTCAAATCAGTAAGATCTAATCCTTTGTTATTTTCATTTGAGGTTCTCATTTCAAAGTGATCTATCAAATCAGCTTGATGATAAGATTGGTTAAGTTGACAACTTCCAAGCATGGAAGTATATGATCTCTCTAAAGAAAATGGATTGGACACCTACATGAGTATAGAGGTTCCAGTTCCAGAGGGAGATGAGGCTAGAAGCCTTACACAAGAAGAAATTGGTCAAGGCCAAGAAGATCATTGTTGATTCAGTCATGAATCAACTTGTACTACAAGTGTCTTCCCTAAAGACACCGATGAGGTTTGATTCCTTGACCAAGCTATTTGAAGGGAAGAACATATATCAGAAGATGACCTTAAGAAACTAGTTGAAGGATGTGAAGATCCTGCAGTCATAAGAGTCTCTCAAATCAAGAACAACTTGAAGCGGTAAAAGAAGAAGTGAAGAATGCAGAAGTGGCGATGGCCACCTTGAATGGACTCCCAGGATCATGTGATTCATTCATGCCAGGAATGTGTGCCAGAAGGAAGTGATTACTTTCAGCAGACTTTGGGAAGAAGAAGAAGCTCTACCCATAAGAAGAGAAGAGAAGATGGGAGCAATTGAATATCAAGCTCTCCTCATCCAAAGAAGATCCCTCAAGCAATGAGGAATATGAAGATCTCAACTCTTGAAGAACTTCTTATCCACCTTAGCATTTGGATAAGAAATGATGCTATTATGAATGAAGAAGACGATGAAGTTGAAGACTCAAGAAGTAGTCTACCCACGAAACAAATAAAGATAAGTATTCAATTGTCATTTCATGATATTGTTTTGTTATACATTTGTTATATTCATTTGATGTATTATGCATGATAGGATGTTTGCATTAATGATGGTATACTACTAATATGCATGTGATGGGTAAGTAGCTCATGGTGCTATACAACTCTCCATTGCTACTTATCTAGAATGAAACCTCTTTGCTGACATATTGGATTAGTGCACAATCGCAATGTTGTCCTGGTAGAGATGGAAGGCATCTAGAAAGTTTCAATGAGATATGGATGAATGTTGTATTGGCTAAAGTAGTTGCATGATCATATATTTATGCATAAGTGTTTGCCAGTATGAATATTCCTTATGAAATGTTTCTAACCATACAAATGCATTTGACTTGTAGGAAAGACCGCATACATAATCGCCTACAAGAAAAGAAGAATGAAGACTTGTTCCGAAGAGCAAGTGACGACATTTCAAAATGAAGAATAATATGACAAGTGCAGTGACATCATTGATGCAGAACCTTCCAGCCACCAAGAAGAAAGGGAAGACCAGTTCAAGAAGAATGATATTAGGGTACAGTATCGATACCTAAAGATAATTTCATAGTTTCATCATGCAGTAGATGGAAACATAGTGGGATACAAAGCAATATTCGTAGCACGAGGCTTCTCACGAAAAGAAGGCATAGACTACGAAGAAACATTTACAGCTATTAGATGGAAAGTCACATGACATGCATAATCATGTGTGCAAATGAAAGAAGGCCTTGTACGAGTTCAGAAGACACCCATGGGATAACACATACATGATGAGCTTGATGAATATCGTAAACTTTGCTACAAGGTTGATAAAGGATGATAAGCTCACAGATGGATGTGAGAAGAACTTTTGAAAAAGTTCAAAATAGAGGATCTTGGTATACAATGATCCTAGATGGAAGCTACTTGTCACTCCGGTACAGAATGTTCATTACATAGATTATGGAATATAGAGGGAGTATGATGCTCTGCTTCAAAGGGAGTGACTGTAGAAGATCCTGTGTTTTGACATGGTATGACAAGATGGACAGATTACTGATGACTCTAGGCTTTACTAAGAGTAATGTGGATTCCAACCTTTGCTTAAAGGTTGAAGGTGGAAGATCAGTGATGCTCTTGTTATGTGTCGATGCACTATTTTCTAGGCATGGAGGTGTGGACAAGGGAAGTATGCAGTAGAGATCCTGAATAGGTTCAAGATGACAGACTGCATGACCACACCTATGGAATTAAACATGAAACTATTGAGTGATGCTTCATCAGATACGGTTGATTCTACGATGTATCGTCAGATGATTAGGTCCTTGATAGGGTATAGTTGATTATGGGCTCAAGTACGATGCGAATCAAAAGATTAACCTGGAAGGTTATGTTGATTCAGATTGGGTAGGCAGTGCCATTGACAGGAAGAGTACTTCGGGATGTTGCTTCAGTATGGGATCAGGTGTGATCTCTTGGTTTAGCAGGAAGCAATCCTGTGTGGCACTGAGTACAGCTGAAGCAGAGTATGTCGCAGCTTGTTCAGCTAGTTGTGAGGTAGTATGGCTACGAAAGCTACTGTTTGATATATTTGATCTTCAGTTGGATGCTACTTGTATACATTATGAAAACCAGAGTTGCGTGAAGTTGACAGAGAATCCATTGTTCCATGACAAGTCGAAGCATATCGAGATCAAGTATCACTATATCAGGGATATGGTGTAGAGAGGAGCAGTGAAGCTCCAGTATGTTGCAATGAAGGAACAAATAGCTGATGTATTGATGAAGCCATTGGCTAGGCTGAAGTTCGAGTACTTCAGGGAGAAGCTTGGTGTTCTCCAAATCGAAGTTTCCTCCAAGGGAAAGTGATGAGTCCCAAAGCCATTCTGACAAGTAGGTCAGATGTAAGGGCTGAGCCATTCTTTCATGGTGAGAGGATTCAGTTCCTTCCATGTCGAATATGAGTGCTAGAGATCCATAGCCATTCTGATGAGTAGGTCAGATATAAGGTTTGAGCCATTCTGGCATGGTGAGAGGATTCAGTTCCTTCCATGTCAGATATGAGTGCTGATTTCCATTCTGTGAATGGAGGTACCTGGTTAGTTACCAGGAACACTCAGTCTAGGACTGAGAGAGCCATTCTAACGAGTAGGTCATATGTAAGGGCTGAACCATTCTGTCATGGCTAAATGATTAGGTTCCTCCCATGTCATATGTGAGTGTTGGCCATTCTGTTGAGTAGGACAGATGTAAGGGCAATTTCCACTCTCCGAGAGAGTGGAGGCACCTGGTTAGTTACCAGGTATCTTAGTCTAGGACTGGGGGCCTTTCTAGAGAGGGTGGAGGAATTGGTTCCTTCCAGGTCATATGTGAGTGCATGTCATTCCGTCATGGTGAGAGGATTAAGTTCCTTCCATGGCTGATGTAAGTGCGGGCCATTCCGTCATGGTGAGAGGATTAAGTTCCTTCCATGGCCGATGTAATTGCGGGCCATTCTTTCATGGTGAGAGGATTAAGTTCCTTCCATGTTAGATGTAAGGGCAGGCCATTCTATCTTGGTGAGAGGATTCAGTTCCTTCTATGATAGATGTGAGTGCAGGGCCTTTCTGATGTGATTGTAGTTTACTACATGATCAGATGTGAGTACTGGGCGTGCCTTTCTGACGAGTAGGTCAGATGTAAGTGCTAGGCGTGCCTTTCTGACGAGTAGGTCAGATATAAGTGATGGGCAAAGACCTACTTGTTGGCTAGGCCTACAACCAGCATGAAAGAAGGATGGCTCTGTAGAACTTGCTATGATGAGATAGTACACACATGATGATGACCAAATGAGATCCAGATCGAGCTATGATCCAAATCTAGTTACGATGACTCCGAGAGATCCAGATCGAGTGATGATCCAAATCCAGTAGTAATGATCTAGATCGAGTGATGATCCAGATCTAGCAGTGATGATCTAGATTGAGTGATGATCCAGATCCAGCAGTGATGATCGAGATCAAGTGATGATCCAAATTCAGCAGTGATGATCCAGATCGAGTGATGATCCAAATCCAGTAGTGATGATCCAGATCGAGAGATGATCTAGATCCAGATCCATATCCAGTCCAGTGATGATGATCCATATTGAGTGATGATCCAGATCCAGTGATGATGATCCAGATCGAGTGATGATCTAGATTCAGTGATGACAATACAGATCAAGTGATGATCTAGATCCAGTGACGATGTTCTAGATCGAGTATGATCTAGTGACGATGTTCCATATCAAGTATGATATAGTGACGATGTTCCAGATCGAGTATGATCCAGTGACGATGTTCCAGATCGAGTATGATCCAGTGATGATGTTCCAGATTGAGTATGATCCAATGATGATGATCCAAATCGAGTGATGATCTAGATCCAGATGAAAGATGATGCGAATTTGATGATGATTTAGATGATACAGAGAAGAAGACTTGTGCTAATAAATTGTGTCGAGAGAATACCTTCCTAGTTAAGAGGGAGTGTTGATGTAATTGTAACTTTGGAATGTATTCACTTGTATTTCTTATCTATTGTAACCCGATGTTTATTCCGGGATGTATTTGAGTCATGTCATGCCCCGATGTTCCAATCAGGAATTTTCTATAATGAGAAAGTCAAGTCAAGTCATTGTGGGTAACCCTCTTATTGGTCAAGGGTTAAAGTCCCCACAATTGTGAGGCCCTTGGGTTATTAGACTATCCTATTGAAGTCGACCCTAGGTGAGTCATTGTAAGTTGGGGAAATAGTCCCCACCATTGTGTTACCCTCCTATTGGTCAGAGGAGGCAAAGTCCCCACAAGTGGTGGGGCACTAGGGTTATTAGACACTCCTAGATATGTCAGCTCTAGTAAGTAATTGTTAAGTGAGGCCGGCATGTTGGAGTGCACTTCAAGTGAATGGAAGAATATAAATAGAGAGTGAGAGCCTCTCTATTTATCACTTGCAACACTCACACTCACTTATTGGGGCGCATGAGTGAGAGAGGAGAAGCTCTCTTAGTATGAGAGAGAGAGACTGTTGCTGTCGGGAGATCATCTTACTGTTTTCTAGTTTTACCTTTTGTGTTGATTCTATCTCTGAGGAAGTTGCGGGGTTTTCTCCTTTATGGTTTCCCCGAGAAAAACTCTTTGTGTCTCTTGTCTCTTGTGATGTGCTTATGTTTTATTGTTGTGCTTGTTATTCTCTCAGTGAAAAGATCCTAAGATCATAATGCTAGCTTATATGATGAAAAACTAACATGCAATGACTAGACTATGAGCATCCTATGTTAAAGCAACATTTTCTATGAATACACCCACTTCATTAAGATTTATTTGAAGAACCCTACCCCCCCAACTCCATAGAAAGGAGAAAATTTTCAAATAGTGACCAGTAGAAGGAGACAATGCTTGGCCACTTCCCTATCCATAGATGAAGCCAGAAAAACCCTGAGTAAAAAAAGATACACAACTTTAGACGCTCTAAGAAGAATAAAATCCTAATACAATAAAATATCCCCTTCCTTCCCCTCTCAGTGAAGAGTAAAACTCTACAAGAAAAAACCCACAAGAGAAGTTGGATTTAAAAAAGGCCCCAACAACCTTGACTCTTTGCAAACAGATCAAGAACTCAGGGATGCTCACAATATGAGCATCAAAAGGAACAAGTAAATCTTGTTGTGGACACTATAGAAGAAGGACCTCAATAAGGGGGGAATTTACCCTCAACTTAGGCTCAAAATAAAAAATAAGTTCCATGGAAAAGTTTTGCATGTATTGAAAAAGAGGTAAATGTAGAATACCTACTTCTCAAGCATGTTGGTGATCTTAGAAACACTTCAATGTGAAGAGAGAGGACATAAAATAAACCACATCCCCAAGAAAGCATGGATTTAAAAGATTCCCTCCTAAATTCAATAGAACATGGGCATGAATCCTTTAAAAGGGACAAGCCACAAAAAGCATGGAATGCTTGAGGTCAAAATGTTGGAAAACAATATAATAAAGTCTAAGTCATTGCTCAGTGCTGGTTTATGATTCCCATAATTGTTTTCCAAGGTCTGAAGTGTGCCATAGACTATCCATAATTTCCCTTTAGGGTTGTTTGTTAACCCAAATTGGAGGAATAAGCATGTCCATGCTTTATTACTACTCTAAAAGTGCCCAAATTTTCTAGAGGAGGCTTTAAGAGTTCCCTGTCCTATTTTTTAGTGTCTTCAATTATTTTTTAGTAATTTTTTAGTGTCAGAATATTCCTAGAATAACCCAAATGCTCATAAGTGTTATTCCCTTTTCTTCCATATTTATTATTTTATGCTTCAAACCTTCAAAACAATAAGCAAGGATGCAATGGTCTAGGAAATCATCGTCATCGTCATTGTCCATAGCTCTTTGGATCTCCCTTGTTTGGTCTTCATAAAAATCATATTTAGAATTCTCAAAAATCATATTCAAGAGGGAGATGGTTGTTTAGCACAGGATTTCTTGATAACCAGGCCTCTTTATACTAATGATATGATGCTTTTAGCCTTGTCCCATGAGGGATTGAAATAGAAGATTGAGGCATTGGTTAAAATGTTTGACCAAATGATTGAAATAGGAACTTAGAAAAACTAACACTTGGTTTTTAATTTTTCAAAGAGATCTATAGAATAGTATCAATTCTTCTTTAGAGGGAAGGAGAATGAGGTTACCATATCATATACTTACTTGGAAACACAATTCATGGGTTTTAATTGTAGTTTGAGGAAAAATTTCTTACCCAGGATCAATAAAGGTTATGGAACCCTTTCAATGATTCATCCAAAAATCTTTTAAACACATTATCGTGATATTTCTACCAAATTAAACCTTTTTTACACAATTTTCAGACCTAAAGTGTTATATGGTTTTGAAAATTAGGGACCTGCACTTATTTTTAGACTAGGCCAAATTTGAGAGTGCACCATGATTATACTACAACGCATGATATCTTGTAAGAAAGCAATGCCACAAGACATCATCCAAGCCTTATTTGTTGGACATCCTATGCCTCGGCTATTTTCAAGTTGGTATCCTTTTTCTATAAGATATTATCTTTGGGTACTTTAGTTTAGAGTTGGAGCAATGCCCCTTCTTGGTACTTTTTTCCTTATAAGATCATGATTTTGCTTCAATAGACCTCCCTCAGGAAAATAACAATGTTGGTTCACTAAGTGTTCTTTACTCCTCCAATATATTGGTATTTATTTTGATGACCTAACCAATTTCAAATACTCCCTTAGTGTTGTTATTTACCTATTTCTCCTAATAGCGGGTGCTAGGATTTGAATAAGGTGATGAGAGAGGAAATTTTCAGTCATTATCATACCTGAATATACTTGGAAGCATGGGATGCATAGCCTCAAGATTCCTTTAGGAAAAAGGAATCCTGAGACAAATAAGCAAGGGCCCTTATCTCATGTGAACTTCCTAATATTCCAAATGTAAAATTGGTGAATGGACTTTTCAACCACAAAAATGTGAACAATGAAGATTAATAAATATTTCCAAGTTAGACCTTAACACCTTGATTTTCAGATTCATTATACAATCTCAACACTTATTTTGAGGTATCTCATAGTTATCAACCACTAGGTGAAGGAGGTCATGAAAGAGGTGGAGGATATTAATGAGGTACTAGAAATGGTGGAAGAATTGTACCAATAAGAAGCTATAATTTTGATGAACCGGGACATCTCATTTGAGATTGTCCTCTTTCTAAACAACTCTAGTGTTTTTGTTGTAGGATCAACACCCATGCTATAAAATAATGTCTAGAATTAATTGAGGAATGGAAAAGTAGGAGAAGGCATAAATAAATAAACTCGAATCCCAAATTAATTGATGGAAAATCAAATCCACCCATTAATGTTGTCATCAAAAGATGGACTTGGATTGGAGAAATTGTTAATAATGTAGGACCTTGAAATATTCAGAAATGTAGGCTGGGAGCAACAAATTTACCATGTATAGTAGGAGGAATTCTTCTAGTATGTTGTTGAAATGTTGTGTAGCATGTATGTGCTTGTTTATCCTCAATTTACAAAAAATAGAAGGAATGAGTATCGGTATCAATGGATCATCCTATAGTTGTAGAATAATAGTAGAAGTTCATATCCATTCACTCTTAGAATGATATCCAATCACAGAATCATTGCCAAAATAGAATTAGAGATCCAATCACATTACATTAATAGAAATCCCCCTTTTATAGGGTCACCAGCAACTACATATGTCTCCAAAATGGTCATGCTTGAGTCTACATATATCACTAGAATAATGACATGATTCCTGATGCTTTTGATGCAAATATGGAAGAATCTGTTGGAACCTTGTTCACACAAATATTTATCAATATCTATGTACCATGCTGTAGGTTCCTACGTTAGGTCATATACAAATTTCATCAGTATATAAATAAGATAGCCTTTCCATGGAACCTAAATACCTTATTGTTGGTACATGCAAAATCTAATTCCTCTAATTCTTCATTGAGGAAGGCATACTTCACATCCATTTTGTACAATTTCCATACAAAAATTTCTCCTATGGATAGAACCAAGCATATTGTATTCAACTTTATTGTATATGAAAGGGTCTTCTCATAGTCAATTCCCTGTTATATGAAAACCCTTTGCAATGAGTCATGATTTGTACTTGTTGAGTCTACCATATACTAGTGGAAGCTCTGTAAGTTCCCAAATTTAAATTTTCATCAAACCATCATTCTTATATTCCATGGGCCTTCTCTCATTCATCCCTACATTTTTCTTGTTCAAATACTTTTGGTTCAAGCACACCCTAAATATTTACCATCAAAGTGAAATAAATGTGTTATTTAACATATTGTCTCGGATTGATCATCCATCAATTATATCATTTATATATATCCATAATTACTTCAATGACATTGAATCGGGAAACAAATTGTGAGTGATACTTCTTCAAGATATTTTCCATATGGTGAGAGTGAATGTTAGGGTAGGACACTAAAAATATCTTAAAATGTTTATTTGTTGAGTTTCCCTTTCCAAGTGAGTCTTCCCTTTGAAAGTTTCCTTCTAAGGATTGGCCCTTGAGTTTGGTGTCATTAAATTTTTCCTCCTCTGAATCATATCTATAGATTTTTTCTTCATCAAATATTGTTTCATTGAGTTTTCCTTTTTTTTTGAATTTTTCCTCTCTTAGAAGTATGCATTCATTGAGTTATCTTTATTAATGGTTCTGCCTTCAACTTTGAGCCCCAAACCTACTCCAAGCTTCCCAATTTATTGTTAGGGATATAGAGGGATTTTCTTTTTATAAATTTACACAGTGTCGTCGGCTTTTCGACATCTATGTAGTGAAATTTGTCATCGGATATCCATTAAATCTGACAAAGTTGCTACACTACCAACGAATTCACTTCGTCAATTATCCGACCTCTATAATTGAAACTTAGTAAGATTTATGACATGTATCTAGTGAGCTTTGTCGTTGGATATCCATTAAATCCAACAAAGTTTCTACGGTAGCAACGTCTTCAATTCGTGGGTTATCTGACCTCTATGAAGGAGACTTCGTTGGATTTCTGACATCTATGTAGTGACGGTTGTTGTCGAATATCCATTAAATCTGACAAAGTTTCTACAAAACCGACAAATTCAAGTCATGTTTTATCTGACCTCTATGAAGGATACTTCATCAGATTTCTGACATCTATGTCATGAATTTTATCGTCGTATATCCATTAAATATGACAAAGTTTCTACACTACCGACGACTTCAATTCGTTGGTTATCTGACCTGTATGAAGGAGACTTCGTCGGATTTATGACATCTACGTAGTGAATTTTGTCGTCAGAGTTTTGATAGTTGGATGTCAAAATTATGACGAGTCTATTTCACGGTCGAAAATCTGTCGAAATTCAATCGACATTTAAAAAGAAAGCGGATTGTCTAATTGCCGACAACAATATGTCGAAAATCAGAGATCTATGCCATCGGTTTTTGTGTTAAAAAATCCTAGTGAGGAATGTGAAAGGATGATTCATAATAGTTTCATAAGTAAGTTTTCTTCTATATCATGAACACATTTTAGTTAAATTTATGATCCATAGCTTCAAATATTCAATTTTTTTGTGTACAGACATTGTGTTTTCTAATTGGAATCTTCAAGAAGCAAACTTACAAATTTTACAATACTAAGTCAAGGTTATAACTTGTATATGAAGAAGAAGAAATGAATAATAATAGTTTATTTATGTATGCATATGAGTAATTTAGTGAGTAATTAGGGTTTCCTAGTAATATACAACAAATCCAACTGTAAAATTCCTTTGGGGGGATCTAAAAAGGACAAGTGTGCGATGAATCGAAACTTTCTCAATGATATTAGATGCAACAAAAAGATCAGTGGTGGATACTTTCGAGAAGAAGGGGTCTCTGGTCACTAAGCTTGTGTATTTTTTGGTGTGCTTGTTTCTTCTGATTCATTTTTCATCAAAAAAAATGAAATACATTTAATTATTTTATATCAGATCAAAAGGTCTAGCACTAAACTGCCTATAAAATTCCATTGTTTTTGTGCAAGTCAACAACAATATCTTTGGACTTCATTCTTGCTCATGTTTAGATATTGGAACTTACGGTAGGCATATATTTTATATGTAGTGCTGAAATTGATCTATTTCTATTTAATTTTATTTAAAAATTGAAATAGAAAAGGACATTACAAAATTTCCTAGTTACCAGCCTTCTAACAAAAAACATGCATCTACACATCTTGGGATTGTCGAATGGGTTTTTATAGAGTGGAGAGGAAAGGAAGAGATTCCAAATGAGTGGTCTCAAGCCTAGCTTTAATGTAAATAGTGAAATTTTCATTATCAATGAAACCAAGCTCACCTTCTTGGTGAAAAAAACAGACTATGTGTATTCATACCCATGAGTGTTGAAATTGGATTATGATAGTTGTGTCGAGATTGAAATCCATCAAAACCTAAAAGGAAATGTTTTTGGAGGTTAAAAATAATTATGGTCAGGAGTAGAATTTGTTTTCAAATACTTTTTAAATGGAATTACAATCCCTACTTGGGACATTGCTTCATTTAAATGAAGTTTCGTCTACTTGCCTTGAATCCTTGTTATATAGGATTTCAATGCAATAATTAATGTTGATAGGATCCAAAAACACATAATTGATTTTAATCCCTCAAACATTTTACCACTC
Organism: Pseudotsuga menziesii; assembly: GCA_001517045.1. Lineage (NCBI taxonomy): Eukaryota > Viridiplantae > Streptophyta > Pinopsida > Pinales > Pinaceae > Pseudotsuga > Pseudotsuga menziesii. Next base: position 783,020 of record LPNX010300255.1, read on the forward strand.
TCTAGTGCACTAGTTATCCAGTACTTAGCCAAATTGATGATTGAACCTGCAAATTTTAGTGGTGAATCAGGTCAATGTAGTAATTCATATTCTATTGATTCGGTCCAAAGGGTACCATCTTGATATTAAATCATGTTTTTTTCCCATGGACTTGCATGGTGGGATATTTGATCTCCCTCAATCATACACTCCCTTTAGGATCCTACATCCTGGTCCTTTCAGCTCCAATCAATCTATGGAGGATACTATCCACCTTTTCATTGGCCCTATGATAGTTGTCACAATATTTTCAAAATTTTGCAGACTACTAATATTACATTTATGATTTATATAATAGTAGTAAATTATCATCCACAAATTCATACACAAGAACTCAAAGAAAGTTTTACGGGGAAACCTTTAAGGAATAAAACCCCAAACAATGAATATTATTCATGTAAATGAGATGATTGAGTTTGTACATGAGTAGATGTAATTAAATCAATTTGAGTTTTCCCCTAGGGCACACATACCAAAAATCAATATGATATGATTGTCCTGAACAGGATGATTGTTTCCATCAACCAGATTGTCATACAAAATCAAACCCTAGCCATTCCCATCATTGAATTGAGTTAATTGTTGACCAAAGAAGATAATTTTGTGGATGTCATTGACAATTTGAAGCTGTCATTGACCAGATTTATTGGGATGTTGACTGTTTTAAGATTACAATATTTTTTTATTTGATTGTTTGAAATTCTAGTACGTTTGGAGGCTGAGTATTAGGCATGTGTTTTTTGAGAATTCCCAGGAGGACTGTGTTGTTTGAGAATGGGTCTCAGCCCTAGGTTTAGCTTCAATCCTGTACTGGCATCCAAATCCCTGGTAACTAACTAGGTGCCTCCTTTCCCCTATAGAATGGATCTTATCCATAGGTTGAGCTTCAGTCCTAGACTAGTATCCAAATCATCGTAATTGACCATGTTCCTCCATTCTCCTAGATAATGGATCTCAATACCACTAAAAAATAAACACTCCCTCTTAGTGAGAGAGGCATTCTCTGCAATACCAAGCTTGTCTCTGAAGAATTCAAACTTCACCAATGATAGAGGCTTGGTCAACACTTCTACAATATGTTCATCTATAGGAATGTATTGAAGTCTCATGCAACCTCTCCATACCATATATCCAATGAAGTGATACTTCATCACAATTTGATCTGTCATGAAACACTAGATTCTATGAAAGATTAATGCAACTCTAGTTATCACAATGGGTAACACTTGGCTCAACATTTCCACTGAACATATTTGAAAGTATCTTCCTAAGCCATACTGCTTCTCGGCATGCATCACCGATTTTAATATATTGATATTTTGGTGTGCTCTAAGTTATGGAGCCTTGTTTCTTGCTTAAATAAAAGATCACGGTTGATCCCATACTGAAGTAATACTCGAATGTGATTTTCCGGTATACTGCACCTCCTTCCCAATCATAGTTAGCATAATCAAGTAACATCACTCCACTATTGGAAGTATAACTGAGGCATGCACAACAGTTCCCCATAGACATCTAGGCACATGTTTAGCAACTATCCAATGTACGTGCTTAGGCTCAAGCATCAACTAACTTAGTGCACTTATTGCATAACATAATTCTAGTCTAGTATGTACTAACTACATCAATGATACGATAAGATGACGATACAGAGTAGAATACATTGGATTTGAACAAGATGCTGACTCATGTATCGTTTTCAAGTTTAATGTCATAGGTGAGCTCATGGGATTGCAGTCTTGCATCTGAAACCTTCTTAATATATCCTGTTTTTATTAGGCTAGTTTTATCTGAATGACACTGACCTTTACAAAATTTAAACATTTCGATCACATTACCCATATTGGGCTCAGTGAAATTATTAGCAATATCTTTGAAAATTTCAACCTTTCTTCATTATCTATTTATGTTTGGAGGGGCCTAATAGGTGACTTTCTTATCCTTTCCTTTGTAGGTACTATTTTCATTGACATATTTTTTGCTTTTTGTTGGCAGGGGTTTTGGGACAAACCAACTGTGCAACATCGTGGATTCTGTGCAAGAGAAAAAGACACCACGAAAGGGTAGAATGGCATGCAAAGCAGAGGATAGAATATTTTGAATATTTTGTGTCGCCTTTTTGTATTTTGACCATATTTTGTGGATATTGGTCATGATTTTGTAGAATTGGTTAAGAGTTAGTTAGGAATTCCTCCAAGTGGACCTTGAATGTAAAGGCGCAAGCCTATAACTAGAAGTAGAATTGCAAGTGTCAAATAGACTGGAAGAGAGAAATTAGAGAGCACTTGGTGAATTGTAATTGTTTTGAAGAACTTTTTGATTTGTGCGGAAGTAATATGACAAGAGGAAGTTGATCTAAATCACTATGTTTTAGTGTTTTACTATTTTTTGTGACCTACTGATGAATGTCAAGTGAATCCATGATATCGAGCTATGATCCGATGTTTACTTTTCTTAAATGATGTCTTCTTTTTAGATTAATTTTGCACAGTAGTATGTTGAAACATGTTATGACTGAATGATGTGATCTATCTAAGTACAATGATGAATGCTTCTGGGAATGTTGATAATTAATCAGATTTGTTTATGTCACACAATTTTGGGTAAATAGGTAGATGCACATATTCCTCTCCTATTCTGTGGAAACGTGGTTCCAACAACTCTCCCTCGAACACCTCGGGTGAAACATCATCCACTCTGCGGGTGTTACAGAACAAGGTAAAACCTGTCTACGCCGGTGCTCAAGGAGATTGTGATGGCTTGAGGGTCAACAGAGTGGAACCCCTATCAACTGGGTTTTGTTGGTTGGGTTTTTTTCAACAAATGGTTCCGTTTTCGGCACCTTGTTGTGACTGAGGGGAGGACATGTGGCATCCGACAAGACCAGAAATTCAGGAGTGGCTTGACCAAAAAGTTGCAAGAATTTGCTAAGACAGAGAACCAGAACCCGGGATTGACAACGGAATTCTTGATGGTCCACATGAATAATTTTTCTCGGAATTCTCGATCATCTTATACAAGTGGTTGGCGTGATTTACCTATCACAAGACAAATTTCCAAGGAGGTGATCCAATGTCATGTACTCCTGAATTGATCCAGGAATTACAAGAGGCCAACAACAGGGCATCGCGGGCTATTGAAGTCTATTTGGATAGCATCCTAGAAGGCTATATCACCGAGTTCGTAGTTGATACTACGAAATCCTATAGTGAAGCAAAAAGGGAATTGTTCAACGGACCAAGAGGTAGATTCTTATTGTCCCTACAATAGTCAATTAATATGCTTGTTTGTGAAAAAGGAATACTGAAGATGCACCTTAAGTAGTAGACCTCTGGTGTGTGGAGGTTTTGGATACCGCAACGAAAGGAGGGAGGTGAATGGAAGGATAAGGGGTAGGTGGGTGCAAGTTTCGATGAGATTGTGAGGGAAGTCGAGGAAGAAAGTGGTCTTACGAGGGAAGGAGCAAGGTTTTGACAAAGAGAAGAGGAAGAGGACAAGGGAAGGTCCTACTATGATCGAAACGAAAGACCGCGAAAGAATACCACACAGGACAAAGTGACCCTACAGTGACAAAGAGGACAACCAGACTACACCCAGGATAGTGGTAAGATCAACCCACAGAAACAACGTTCCCACACCTCCATGTAGTACTCTACATTCAGGAAGAAACACAGGTTCTATGTCGACTTGCCCAACGTGCCAGCAACATTCTAGTAGTAGATCAATGTCTATAGGAAAAGTGCCCAGGATGGTGGACGATGACACAAAGTTACATTTGTTCCATGGGAACGAGATGGACGATCCCAAGCAGTACTGGTTTCTATGCGAGGCAGTATGGACTATCAAGAAAACTACAGATGATGATGTCAAGAAAGGACAATTAGCGACCACTCTTCGGGGTCGTGCACTGGAAGGGTACATAAAATTTATACAAGTTCCTACGGGGACCCCTACAAAGACACTAGTAGAAATCAGGAAACGACTTATTGAAGAATTTTGAAAACCAAAGTCTGCGGAGCAATACATTATAGAGTTGAAGGAGATTGAGCAGTTTCCTAATGAATCCGTATGGGATTTTAACAAAAGATTCAAGACATTAATGGCAAGGGTCAGCTTTGAGATGAGCGATGTTCAACATAAAGAATGGTTCATCATAGCACTGGTATCTCATATCAGACAACCACTAATGCAGCAGAATATCACAAAATAGAGTGAGGCTCTAGAGATCGCAATGAAGTTGGAAGCTTCACCCATTGGAGAAAGTGTAGTTGGTATGAACTAGATTCAAGCACAACTAGAAAACTTGACACTTTAGTTGCAAGATATAAACAAGGGTAAAGAGCTTCGTGAAGACCTTTGGTGTACTCAATTCCATGAAGATGGACATACCAAAGATACTTGTCCAGATTTTCAAAATTAGTTGTTTTTAGGAGAACCGAGCCCATTGAGTTGTGGCAGTGTACCATGGTGCCATATTTGCCAAGTCTATGGGCACCGACATGAAGAATGTGGATACATGCATAAGATGGTGACGAAGCCAGCAAACCTATACTGCTCATTTTTCGATCTGTTGGGAATGAAGATAAAGAGTGTCGTGCATATGACCTACTTCAAGAAAGAATATTTGACTCATATTATGTGAATGGAGAAGTACTACATCCACTGCCGAAGGTGGTATGCCCACCACCCCCACCACAATATGTAACACCACCGCAAATGCATTTTATATCACCACATCCACAACCAAAGTTGGCACCACAGCCATAGTATATAATCATATGTCGATGGCTCCACCGTAGCCACAGTACATTCAATCAACACACTATGTCCAGCAACAGGCAAACCCCCCACAGCAACAGTTTCCTCAGTCATAGTACCAACAGTAGGGAGTATTCCGCAGAGGATTCTAAGGACGAGGAGGAGGCTTTATTCAAGCAGGTGGATAAGGTTGCGGACCTGTCCAATGTTACAATTGTGGTGTATTTGGTCACTATCAAAGGGATTTCCCACAGTTACAATGCTTGTGTACGTATTGTATCACAAGTGATCACATTGTTGAGAAATTTCCACAGTTGATTGCAAGATGGAAAGCAAGAAATGTTCCTCAGTTGCAGATTCAAAATCAATTACATAACCAAAATCAATTGTAGATACAGTTTCCAAACCAGAATCAAGTATAGAATCAAGGACAAAACCAAATTCCAATTCAGAACCAAAACACGACTCAGAACTTAAATCAACCTAGGAATATACCACTAAACTAGAATAAAGGGCTAACAGTAGCAATGATCTCGTTTGAACCCAGAACGAAGCATGTGACGCCGTTGTCATCACTCATTGAGGTACGAGGACTGTAGAAGATAGCCCTCATATGCAAATTCGGTTGGCTAGGAAGAAGAAGGTACAGTTTGATATTGATGCTAAGAAGGACACCTTCTTTGAACCATGCGATCTTATCGAAAGAAATCCTGGTAAGTCCCTTATTTATGCAATGCCCACTACTTTTGATTCTTCATTAGAGGCGGGACCATCACAAAAGCATGGTACCTTGCAAAACTTATTTGAGAGCTACTTGTCGTTGGTAAGAGATCTCGATGCTCTTGCTAAGATTGAGAACCTGTTGCACCGACCGTCGAAGGAATGGAAGGATTTCACAATGAATTCATTGCATAAGAAAAAGACGGGCAGAGAGATGCACATGAGCATCCAAATTGGAGACGCTGAAGTAGATTCATTTATTGTGGATTTGGGCTCAGATATGAATATTCTGACAAAATAGACATGGCAGAAGATGGGGAGACCAACATTAGGCTCGCCACTAGTGCAGCTTTGATTGGATAATCAGGACAAGGTACAACCGATTGGGTGTGTGTCATACCTAGTAGTAGATTTTGAAGGTATGAAGACCTATGCTGATTTTTATGTAATTGAAGTTGTAGAAGGTGGAGGCTCCTATCCCGTGTTGCTGGATGGGTGAATGATAGTATGGAAGTAATCAAATTTAAGAAGCAGATGATGACATTTGAGAATTAAGACATCAAAGCCATCTCTCCCATGGATCCAAGCGAAGGGCGAAGGTATATTGAGCTAGTGAAAGATGAAGTTGTCAGGGGATAGGATCATGCTTATAATATCTTGGAAGATTACATCCATCCAACTTCTGATGAATAAATTGGTTGGTGCAACACTAGCTCTACATCTTCTAATTCATATGATGCATTAGAGAATAGGTGGAAACACATGCACGAAGTATCAGTCAAGAAGTGTGGGTTGGTCATGCAGTTGTTGTGTCTTGTCGCAACTGAGATTACTGAATTTCCTATTTATGAAAGACTTCCCCAGTTATCCAAGTTTCTTGTTGAGTTCAAAGAGAAGGTGTCAGAGCCACAACAGTTGTTGGCATTGGAGGAGGCCCTGAAAGCTACTCCAGCACACTGGTGGGAGACTCATAAAAGATCAATCACTAGAAGGTCGCAGTGTCGATGAATGATGATAGTTCAGTTTGGAGATGCAAAAGTATACCATGATGGACGATACGAGGGGCAGAATAGTCATGGAAATCATCTGATTCAATGTCAAACCTTGTGGGAATCACGACCAAGGGATGAGTGGGTCCATGCCTTTGTCCACACACTGGATGAAATGCCGCAATTGTGGTTCATATCAACTGAGTTGCACAAATAAATAACCACTTGGGAGGAGTTAATAGTTTGTTTTACACATACCTTTAGCCTCATGGATGCCAATCTAGATGTCCATAACACACTACAACTCATCCAAGATGTGGTGTTGAAGGTGGTTCCAGTCACATATACGGTGGATCCATATGCACATTGCCACATACATTCGATGATGGAATGTTATAACGTAATCAAATAACCTGAGATCACGGATCTGGCAAAGATCACGGATCTGCTGCATGAATTTCAAGATCTGTTTCCAACCAAATTCTCTGAAATGAAATGGATCCTGGGTGATTTAGGGGAAATGAAGATTCCATTAAAACTAGACACGAAACTGGTAAGGCAGAGGCCGTATCGCTTGAATCTATGATACAAAGAGAGGGTAAAAGCTGAGCTTGATAGGATGTTGGATGCTAGAATAATTGATCCAGTCGAAGAATTAGAATGGATCAGTCCTATGGTGGTCCAAGATAAGAAAATAGGTGAAGTTTGGATTTGTGTTGATCTAAGAAAATTGAACGATGCATGTATGCACGATCCATTTCTGACACCATTCACAGATGAGGTGCTAGAAGGAGTAGGCGGTTAGGAGATGTATTCTTTCACATATGGATTTTATAGTTGTCACCAGATTAAAATCACGAAGGAAGATCAACATAAAACTACATTTGTTACTGAATGGGGCTGCTTTTAGTACATAGTGATGTCATTTGGGTTGAAGAACACACCTGTGATATTTTCCCAGTATGTTGTCGCAGCATTCAAATATTTTATTCAGAAATTTATGCAAGTCTACATGGATGACTAGACAGTTTATGGATTGATTACAGATCATTTGGAAAAATTACGATTAGTGCTAGAAAGATGTCGACAGCATCGTATCGCTTTGAACTTAAAGAAGTGTATTTTTTGTGCACCCTTTGGGATGTTGTTGGGTCACATTGTTTGTAAGCAAGGATTGTTGGTTGAACCTAAAAAGATTGTGCTCATTTTGAACTTACTACCACCTATGAATGTGAAGATGCTTAGAGCGACGATGGGGCACACCGAATATTATCGCAAATTTATAGGAGGTTATGCTACGATTACAGCCCCTATGGAGAAGTTATTAAAGAAATATGCAACATTTGTATGGAGTCAAGAGTGTCAAGGGAGTTTCAAGACCCTGAAGGCCAAGATGGCTTCTGCACAGATCCTCATTTTTCCTAATTGGGACAAGGAGTTCCATGTTCATGTGGATGCATCCTATGTTGCGCAACCAGGAGAAGGGGATCTATATCACCTGATCACCTTCTCTAGTTGAAATTTTTCATTTGTAGAAAAGAAATATACAACTATAGAGAGAGAAGGTATGGAAATGGTATATGCACTACACAATTTTAGGCATTACCTTTTGGGCAATCATTTCAAAAATTTTACTGACCATTCTGCTTTTCAATACCTAGTCAATAAGCCTGTGTTGGGGGGAGAAATAGGTCATTGGTTACTTCTCTTCCATTGTGAATCCAAGTCGCTTGAATGCGGGCCTTGATCACTTATCCCGAATTGAGAGAGGTGAGGAGCCCACAAATATTGAAGACAGACTGTCGGATGCGCATTTGTTCAGATTCAACATGGAAGATGGATATTATGCTCAAATAATCCATTTCTTGATGACGGGAGTCGCATCGAAGGAATTTTTGACCAGTCAGAAGAAGCAGTTGGTGGTAAAGGATTTGGAATTCCAGATGATTATTGGACAACTATATAAGCTAGGGCTCGATGATATTTTCAGCGATGTGTCCTACCGCATGAACAGGAGCAGATTCTGGAAGAAGCACATGCAAGAGTTGTTGGTGGACACTATGAGGGTCAAGCTACCACAAGCAAGGTACTTCGCACAAGGCTCTGGTGACCTACTTTACATAATGATGTGATGGATTATTCACGAAGCTGTAATGTATGTAAACGCACTAGAAAACCATCCCGAAGGGATGAGATGCTGCTAGTACCGTAGGTAACACTTCAAACATTTGATAAATGGGTCATGGATTTTGTGGGACCAATCAACCCACCTAGGAAGAGAACTGGTGTGCGGTACCCCTACAGCAACAAACTATTTGACAAGGTAAGTGGAGGTCACACCAGTCATGGATTGCACAACTACGACAACAACAAGATTTCTATTTGATAACATTGTAACATGGTTTGGATGCCCAAGGATATTGATGAGTGACCATGGAAGTCACTTCATCAACCGTATGATAAGCACGCTAATGGAAGAACTACAGATATAGTATAAGAAGAGTACCACGTACCATACACAGGAGAATGGGACGGTAGAGGCATTCAGAAAAATATTGGAGCATGTGCTTACAAAGGTATGTAATGCTAACCGAAATGACTGGGATGTGAATATTCTAGCAGTATTGTGGGAATATCACACCACTTGTAAGCGATTGACAGGACAAACACCATTCAAACTAGTGTATGGACAAGAGGAAGTCATGCCTATGGAGTGCATTGTTCTGAGTCTGCGCATTTCTGTAGTGACGAGCATGGATGAGGAAACAATGCTTGAGGAGCACATGGAGAAGTTGGTACAACTCGAGGAGGACATTTTTATTGCAGGATTCCATCAACACATCAAAAATGATCGACAAAAGGCTTGGCATGATTGCCACATAAAGAACAAACCGTTTCAGCAAGGAGATTTGGTGCTGCTATACGATAGCAAGTTCATGAAGCATCCAGGTAAGTTACAGATGCATTGGTTAGGTCCATATCTTGTTAATTCCATTACTTCTGGAGGTACAGTTCAACTACATTCGTTAGATGGGTGATGCTACAAAAACTAGTGAACGGTAGCAGGTTGAAGCCCTATAGGATGGGCCCATAACTACGGGGTGCTTGAGGCACTGCGGAATGAAAANCACAGGGCCACGAGCTAGTCAAATCCGTAATAAATAAAGACAGTTAAAGCAGTTAACCGGTGGTACTCATTGAATAGATGTGCATTTATGGTTGATCCGATCGTTGGATTGAAAGAATCGTCGATGGATTCGGGTCATTAAGGATTGATTTGTTCATGATAACTGCATTGGATTTGGTAATGATGAGGAGGGATTGACATGATGTTATAAGAAGGCGCTCGACGGGGGTTGGAAACACCAGTGTGTGAAGGAGAAGTTTAAAAGTTGCAGAGTTGAGCCGAGCACAGAGCGATTGAGTGAATCTGAGTGAAGTGAGGCAGTTACCAAGAGTATAGAGGGGGTGTGACTATTAGATCCTTGAAGGATATTGGTGTGACATGCAGAGCACCCCATACACTATTGATATTTCCAGTGAGAAATATTCTCCGGTTAGACCAGTCGAAATTATAGAAGAATTTTCCAGTATACAGGTCAGATCATCAATGGTTCCAAAGGGGAAGAGAAAGGAGAAGAATCCAAGCTCTCTGACACCACAGAAGAGAAAGACCTGAACGTCCATTAGGGTGCATGAAGAATCAACTGCGCATACGAGGCCTTCAACCTCTAGTGGAGTAGAGTCAGTCGCTCGAACAGGGGTTTCCTCCAAGGACATCCCTGGGTACATACCTCCCACTCAACCTGATGCGCAGCCTCGGTGTCTTACAAAGAATCAAAATTATCAACCAAGGATGTTTCCGTTGCCGAAGTGGATGGTATGCAACAAAGGTATCCTTCATGCACTCGTCCGAATGAAGTATGATGGCCATGACTTGCTCGCATTAGAAGATGTACAAAATGAGCCCTATGTGTCAGTGCCCGCAGTCAGAGGTGGGCCAATAATGTGTATCCCATAGGATTGGGAAAAGGGGCTAGACAAAGTTGGGTTGCTGGGGTTGATCAACATGCTCCACTTTGAGCGATTGAATGATGCAAATGCCTCCATCAAGCATCTTTTGGCCTACTTTCATGGTGGCACGTTGTGGCTGGACACACCAGTTGCAATTACACTTGACTTGATTTTCGATATCACAGGGCTATCGAAGGATGGGCCAAACCCATCCCAATATTTTAGAGGACAAGACAATGGTAAGTGGCTAGCTGCGAGGCTAAAGAAGAAATATGACTTGCAGCGTGATAGACGGGCTTACCGCATTGATAGCATTAATGACTGGACAGTGCGTATTGGCACACAGATCCTCACAAGCAAGATTGTAAGGAAGAACCGACCCATCCAATGCACTTCAGGGGTGATTGCATGTGCAGAGAAATGTGTAGAAGGGGTCCAAATGAACTCATCACTCTTCCTGATGAACCAGTTGGCAGAGGACACAGTCGTAGTCCAGGAAGGAGAACGACCCTTTACATATAGTTGGCTCTTAATTTTAATGTGCTAGTGGCTTGGATGGAGCCCATTGATTACCAAGGTATGGATGTCGAAGCAGTTAAGGTGTGTAATGGTGTACAATATCAAAATCTATGGTGGTTGAGCAAGCAACAAGACAAGAGGATTGTGCGATCCAATTTTGGGTCTACTGGGAAGCACTACACGTGGCAACTGATAAAATTCTCCGCATGTCAAAGGAAGCTACTGTGAAATATCAGAGGGTTTTTTGGTTCAGAATCAGGCCACACACCATTCATGTACAAGCGCGGCACGACCCAGATAGGAAATAGTTGTTGATTCCCTACAAATTTGTAGATGAAGAATTGGACACAGTGATTAATGATTGGACTACATCCTAGCGAGAATCGATCAGTGTAGAATAAGTATTGATGGGGCCACTAACAGATGCACCTTTAGATCCTATTCGAAAATATGACTAGCATGAATCCGATGGAGAATCGTCGACAGAGACACCCACGGATCTCGAATCTGAATGCATCCTTAAGGAGGTCATAACAAAGAGGTGCATGTAGCAGGGCGTAAGTTGTAGAACTGTATTTGTAATGGAAGCATAACTGAACTAGCTTGTCAAGGCCACGAATGATGCAACTGATGCATCCGCAAAGGAAATGAAGAAATCAGCGCATGAAGGATTCACTAAGGTAAGAACCAAACTAGACTCTGTATATGACATTTTTTTCAAAAAGAGAACCAAAGGGTGTGACTGTGCAGGAAACCACGTCAATCAGCACTGAGCCCCGAGCTAGGAATGTTCAAATTTCCTCGACTACAATTGATGTCGAAATTGAATATTTGAATACATCACTACAACAGTAACAGAGAATATCATTGGATATCAATGCGCTTCCCACACAGATGTTGGTACTCATGCAGCACGTCTCCAACCAGGAGTTGGCAGATAGACAGAAGGACATCACCGATCGATTTCTATGATCGCGGTAGAAAGAAGAGGAGACACAAAAATAATTTGATGAGTTTTGGCACACTAAGGCGAAGCTGATGGAAGAAAAAGTGCAAGAGACAGAAGAATTGAAAAAAGCATAAGAATAATTGAAGACAAATACTGCTAAGGAGATCATAGAGCTAAAGAAAGAAATAGATCGATTCATTGTCGAGAACACCCACCTTTTCAACAGTCGAGTGCAAGTAGAAGCAGCAGTTTCGGATGCTTGTTTGCATGCCAGTGAAAACACCGTGGACTTGGATGCAGTCACAAAAGCAAAGTAGCTTGGAGAAATTATTATGCATTTGAAGCAAGATAACAATATTTTGAACGCTTTGGTGTATCCAGACACACCACCAGAGAAAATTATTGAGCGAAAGGGTGCAATTGAGGAGATAACAACATAGTTTGAAGAAATGGAACAGGATGCAAAGAATACCAAGGAAGCAACAACTCAATTTTGGGGCAGCGTTGTCCAAGATGAAAAACTAGAGAAACTGACAAAGCAATTACAGGAAGAAGAGGGCCAGCTAGCGACACTGAAGATGAAATTGTGAAAAATGCCACCAATTGTTCAAATTGTGTGGTCCACAGATTTAAGGGAGCTGCAACAATGAGTTGGAAAGGCTTAGGAGCAATAGCGGAAGCACAATGAACAACTTGACAAGTTCCAAGAGATAAGAGCTCAATTATCTGTGAAAGCAGTTGCTGTGCTGCAGGACGTGCAGGAAGGAAAGAAGGAGGTGACCGAGAAGTTGGTGGAGAACCCACTAAAGCAGGAATTATTGGGAAGTGAGGACATTGCTCAAAAAATTCAAGCGCAAGTAAAGGAGATCACTCAGCAGTATGATGAATTCAAGCTAAAAATAAATTAGTACACCATGTCCAACTGACGTGGCTCAAGGGTAAGCTACAAGATTGTGTTGGGGGCTTATTGGCAGGGTTTTGGGACAAACCAGTTGCACACCATCGTGGATGTTGCACAAGAGCAAAAGACACCGTGCAAGGGGAGAATGGCATGTAAAGCAGAGGATAGAATATTTTGAATATTTGGTGTCACATTTTTGTATTTTGACCATATTTTGTGTATATTGGTCATGATTTTGTATAATTAGTTAAGAGTTAGTTAGGAATTCATCCAAGTGGACCTTGAATGTAAAGGCACAATCCTATAAATAGAAGTAGAATAGCAAGTGTCAAATAGACTGGAAGAGAGAAATTGTAACTGTTTTGAAGAACTTGTTTTTTTTTGTAGAAGTAATATGAAAAGAGGAACTTGATCTAAATCGCTATGTTTTTCTATGTTTTACTGTTTTACTGTTTTCAACGACCCACTAATGAATGTCAAGTGAATCCAAAATATGGATCTATGATGCAATGTTTACTTGTATTAAATGATGTCTTCTTTTCAGATCTATTTTGCACAGTAGTATGTTGAAACCTATTATGAATGAATGATGTGATCTATCTAAGTACAATGATGAATGCTTCTATGAATGTTGATAAGTAATCAGATCTGTTTATGTCATGCAATGATGGGTAAATAGGTATATGCACATCTTCCTCTCCTATTCTATGGAAACATGGTTCTGACAGCTCTCCCTTGAATTCCTTGGGTGAGACCTCATCCACTCCATGGGGGTTGTTGGATGGGGTAAAAACTGTCTGGGCCGATTCTCAGGGAGATCATGGTGGCTTGAGGATTGACAGAGTGGAACCCCTGTCAACTGGGTTTTGTTGGCTGGGTTTATGTCAACACTTTACTACATTTATATAGATATAGGCTCCATATTGAGTAGCACTTTGAGATTAACTGAAGCCCATTTACATTAACAAGTGACAATTATGGATGGAAATTAACATATCAACATTTTTTTTTCAAGGATAACATGGTAGCACTCAATTATGATTGTTTACACCAAACAAGTTTCAATATTGCACAACTTTAATGATGCCACATATACAAAGTTGATGTAAATGTATCATATAAGTGAAATATTAAGTGTGCATTCAATCAACAAAAATCCATTGATCAATCTACTCTCATTGAATAAATGAAAAAAGAGAAAAGACAAGGGAGCAAGGTATACGTAACGATGCTCAATTTAAAAATTCTAAAGGGGGTCCCCAAGATGGTATACTTGGGTCTTATTGACGTCTCAATAAATGGTGACAAACTAGGTGAATCCATGAATCTATTTTAGGTATTTCCAAATTAAGAGCATCAAGTGTGGATGATATCTTGCTTTTCCTCAAGTATGTTCAAAAGATGAAAGTGTAGTGGGTACTTGAGAAACTTCTTTTTCTGAGAGATTCGATGGGCATGCATGCATAGTGAATACCAACTGATGGACTTATTTGTTGAACCAAGAGGGTTATATGATGGGGATCATTTTCTTTAAGCATGCATCAATTATCTATGTTGAAATCTTGGTCATATGGCCTAACAAATTTGGGGTATGAATACTTTCTGTAGGTGCAAATATATTATCTCTCATGTTTCACACTTGACTCATTGTCTGTTAGTGTCAATAACCTCGATGGAGTTACCATGGATACAAAAAAATTGCTCCATTGTTAGCAAGAATCCATATCCCCATCAAAGATATTTTCATTACTCCCTTACATCTTTTCTATTTGAAATTTTTAAGAAATAGATAGACAAGAAAAGTAATAGCCTTTTGCAAGCTTGATGGGGGATGAATACCCTGATTTTGGGACAAATTTATTAGTTTATTGGACTTGGTTATTGATTCTAACCCTCTTTATTTTTCATCCCATAAAGTTACATATTTCATGTGATCGATGGTTTACTAGTGCAAATGGATCCCCTCGACACGTTAGACTTGTTCCTCTGCTAGGATGCAAGAATAATTGGTGATTAATCCGTATGAAATATCATAGTCAAATCACTTACACAATTCTCGTGTATGCCCCTAATTTTCATTTAAGAGAATATTCCTTCTAAATTGTAACTGGGCATGATCACATAGAATTTTGTATGCTTATTTCCCATATGGTTTAAAAATGGCCAACGTTTTAAAATTTCCTATAAATACTCTTTCATATGGGTAGGGGTCATAGCTAGACAAATTCACTAATCATATTAACATAGGACTATAGGACATTATGACTAATATAACTTAATTAATTGTTACGGCCAGGGATCAATTCACATTAAGTCAAAACTTAGAATATTTTTTCTTCTTCATGAAATACATATCATAGGAAAATACACTAGGCACTTCCCCTAATTTGGAGGATAGTACTTAGGGTAAACTAGATTCTTCAAGTTAGAATTCCAGGTAGCTCCAGGATTACCATGCAACAAATCATCCTTGGAACTATATGGAATTCCTTGAAGTTACAAGACCAAATCCAGGTGGAGGTCTAAAATGGAGAACGTGTCTACTCACATGTCCCTTTTTTATGTTTGGGGGCGTTGGTCAGCCTGGAAGTAATAATAGTTTTGGTGGTTGATATATCATCCTTGGACAGTGATGATAATTCAAAGTTTGTTACATGATGTTTAGTGGATATTTTTTATTGAGAGGAATTTCCCTAAAGCATGTCCAAAGAGATATCATCAATTCATTTGAAAGTGGATTTTCTAGCATGCCAACAACAATCCACTAACAATTGGAGTTGATGAATACAAAATTTTAGAAGGAATCCAATTTGAATGTGTGGAAATGGACTTCACTTTCTCCATAGTACTAGCCAGAAAATCTAACTTGAAAAAAGATCTATTTTCTTGAAAATGACGACTGATATTCTATTAAATTTTAGAACCATAGATCTACATGCCAATATAAGAGCTATTGGAAATGAATTATGTAGTGGAATAATTAATATCAATGTACATTGAGCAAAGAATTCATGACACAAAATTTAGGTTAATCGGACAAGAATGGCTCAGATAATCACAACATTAATTTTCATTCATTAATCAGTAATATAATGTTGGTACAATAAATAGAATTAAAATACTTTGGATAGGATTCGAATCTACCAACTCTAACTAACTATTTATCTAACTCGGTGTGGAAAAAACACATATGGAGCTCACTAGTCTAACTCTAGATGTCTAAATCAGTCTACAATCATTTAACTAATGAGGTAGGTAGACAAAAGGAACCACTTTCCCTACATGCATGCAAAATTGGTGCTAGGCTAATTGATAGTGATATAACTAAAAGTAACTGGAGGATAACTTAGAATAACAACTTATGTACGACAACCAACTGAAGGTGACTGCTGGTGGCACTTAAAGTGGGATCCTATAATGTAGGGATTGGTCCCATATGCACATAAAATCATGCATGAAGATGCAGTAAGTGGCATATAACCCCTACGTGTGTCCCACATACTATAGTATAGTGATAATAACTTCCTAAGTTAGGAAAAATGAACAAATAGACTATATTGGACAAATGATGATTAATTAATCATAACACCCCCCTTAATCCTAACTTTGGACAACTTGGTCCCATGCAACTAGGACAAAAGTCACCCATACAATCTAAATGACATAAAATACTACTTAATAAAATAAGTAATATGGGAAAAACTTCATGGGAAAAACCTCTTCTCAAAATAAGTGTTAGTTTTTCAACATTCAAGCTAGCATTATGTTAGGATCTTTAACTAAGAGAACAACAAGTACAACAATCAAACACAAGAGACAATGAACACAGTGTTTTTCCTCGAGGAAACCATAAATGGAGAAAACCCCACAACTTCCTCAGAGATAGAATCAACACAAAAGGTAAAACCACAAAACAGTAAGATGCTCTCCCAACAGCAGTAACCTTCTTCTTGTCTAGTACCAATGTCTTCTTCTTCCTCAACTATGCACTACACTTGAGTGTGTTTGTGTTGTGTGCTAAATAGAAAGTCCAGCTATCTATTTATACTAATCCTGGCATGACTAAAACCCTACTAGGACTGACCTCTACTAGTAGAGTCTAATAACCCTAGTGCCTCGGAACTGTGGGCACTTTAACCCTTAGACAATAGGAGGGTTACCCACAATGACTTGACATGACTTGTTTACATTATTGATTCTCTCGATCGGAACATCGGGGCATGACATAACATGATAAAATCCTGGAATAAAAATCATGTTACAATAATACAAGTGAAATACATTCCGAAGTTACAATTACATCAACACTCCCTCTTAACTAGGAATGTATTCTCTCGACACAATTTTCATCACTGGTCTTCTTCTCTAGATATTCTCATCATCTGCATCTCCAAGTCATCTTCATATTCAAGTCATATTTATCTTCATGCCATCTTCTTTTCTAGATCAAGATCATCACTCGATATGGATCATCATCACTGGATCTGGATGATCACTCGATCTGGATCATCATAACTGGACATCATAACTAGATCTGGATCATCACTCGATTTGGATCATCATCGCTGGATCTCCCTCATCACTCGATCTGGATCATCATCATTGGATCTGGATCATCACTCGATCTGGATCGTCATCACTAGGCTCTATCTAGATGATCACTCGATCTGGATCATCATCACTGGACTGGATCTTGATCATCACTCGATCTGGATCATCATTCCTAGATCTGGTTTATCACTCGATCTGGATATCTCAGAGTCATCAAAACTAGATCTTGATCATATCTCAATCTAGATCTCCTCTTGTCATCATCATATGTGTTATCTCATGATTCTTCTCGTCATAGGAAGTTCTAAGGAACTAGCCTTCTTTCATGCTGGGTGTATGCCTACCTCCTCATAGGTCTTTGGTAGCCCTTATATCTGACCTACTCGTCAAAATGGTGGTAGTCCTTACATCTGACCTACTCGTCAGAATGGCCAGGACTCACATCTGACATGGGAGGAACTTAATACTTTAGCCATGACAGAATGGCACGGCCCTTACATCTGACCTACTTGTCAGAATGGCGGTAGCCATTACATCTAACCTACTCATCATAATGGCCAGCACTCACATATGACATGGGAGGAAATTAATCCTTTAGCCATGACAGAATGGCACAGCCCTTACATCTGACCTACTCGTCAAAATGGTGGTAGCCCTTACATCTAACCTACTCATCAGAATGGCCAGCACTCACATCTGACATGGGAGGAACTTAATCCTTTAGCCATGACAGAATGTCACAGCCCTTACATCTAACCTACTCGTCAGAATGGTGGTAGCCCTTACATCTGACCTACTCATCAAAATGGCTACCACTCACATCTGACATGGGAGGAACTTAATCCTTTAGCCATGACAAAATGGCTCAGCCCTTACATCTGACCTGCTCGTCATAATGGCTATGGATTTGAGCACTCATATCTAACATGGAAGCAACCAATCCTCTCACCATGACAGAATGGCTCAGCCCTTACATCTGACCTGCTCGTCAAAATGGCTATGGGACTCATCACTTTCCCTTGGAGGAAACCTCTATCTGGAGAACACCAAGCTTCTCCCTGAAGTACTCAAACTTCATCCTAGCCAATGGCTTCATCAACACATCATCTATTCGTTCCTCCATCGCAACATGCTGGAGGTTCACTGCTCCCCTTTGCACCATATCCCTAATATAGTGATACTTGATCTCTATATGCTTCGACTTGTCATGAAACACTAGATTCTTTGACAACTTCACACAACTCTGGTTGTCACAATGTATACAAGTAGCATCCATGTGGAGATCAAATAAATTAGACAGTAGCTTCCACAGCCATACTGCCTCACAACTAGCTAAACAAGCTACGACATACTCTACTTCAGCTGTACTCAGTGCCACACAGGATTTCTTCCTGCTAAACCAAAATATCACACCTGATCCCATACTGAAGCAACACCTTGAAGTGCTCTTCCTATCAATGGCACTGCCTACCCAATTTGAATCAACATAACCCTCTAGGTTAAGCTTCTAATTTGCATCGTACTTGAGCCCATAATCAATTGTACCTCTCAAGAACCTCAGAATATGCTTTGCAACAATCAAGTGAACATTTCTTGAATCTGTCAAGAACTATCTCAAGGTGTTCACAGCAAAGAAAATGTCTGGTCTCGTGTTCATCAGGTACATCAAGGACCCAATCATCTAATGATACATAGTAGCATTAACTGACTCTGATGAAGCTTCACTTAATAGCTTCAGGTTTGATGCCATAGGTGTGGACATAGCCTTGCAGTCCATCATCCCAAACCTCTTCAGGATCTCTACTGCATACTTCCCTTGTCCAAGGAAGATTCCATCTACACTCTGCCACACCTCCATACCTAGAAAATAATGCATCATACCCAAGTCCTTCATCTCAAACTTGGTAGCAAGCTTTCTCTTCATATTGGCAATCAACCCATCCATACTTGTCACAAATAGATCATCTACATATAGTAGAAGTATCACTGGGTTGCCATTTTCAACCTTGTAGTACAGGTTGGAATATGCTTTACTCTTGGTAAAGCCCAAACTAGATAGAAAGCTGTCAATTCTTCTGTACCATGTCTTGGGTGCCTGTTTCCAACCGTACAGGGCTTTCTTCAATATGCACACATGAGACTCCCTATCATGTGTCTCAAAACCAAGTGGTTGTTCCACATACACTTCCTCTTCCACTACACCATTCAAGAAAGCAGTCTTGACATCCATCTAGTGTATATTCGATTTCATTACTGCAGCGAGAGCAAGTACTGATCTGATGGAAGTGTATCTAGCTACAAGGGCAAAGGTTTCTTCATAATCTATTCCTTCTTTCTGAGAGAAACCCTGAGCCACAAATCTTGCCTTATATTTTTCAATGCTACTGTCTGCAGCATGCTTGATCTTGTAGATCCATTTGGAAGTTACAATTGACTTCCCTTCTGGTCTTGGGACAACATCCCAAACATCATTCTTAATGATCGATTGGAATTCTTCGATCATAGCATCCTTCCATTCTTTTCGTTCTGTCACTTCTTCATAACTGGAAGGTTCTTTATCAATGAAATCACATAGTAAAGCTACATACCCGGAGCAAGATCTGGTCCTCTTTCTTTCTCTGTGACTCTCTTCTGGAGCCCCATATCTTTCCACACCTTGGATGAGTTCTCGTACCCAATTAGGTTTCCTCTTATGAGGATTCTTCTCCAGAGGTGGATCTATAGGTCTTTGTGGTTCTTCAAATTCTCGATCTTCTTCATTCATGGTTGTATCATAAACTCTGGGTGCTTCTGCTTCTTCAAATTCTTCAGCAGGTTTCTTTCTAGATTTGTTGTAAGTTGTATCTTCATCAAATGTCACATCCCTGCTGATGTCAATCTTCTTGAATCCTAGGAAGTATATTCTATAATCCTTCAAGCTTTCAGAATATCTGACAAGTATACCCTTCTTTCCTGAAGGATCTAATTTAGTACTCTTCTCTTTTGGAATGTGTATGTACACTGGACAACTGAATATTCTGAGATGGCTAACTTCTGGTTTCTTGCCGAAGAAAACTTATTCAGGAGTCTTGTTCTCAAGTACTCTATGTGGAGTATGGTTCTATACATACAATGCTGTTCGGGCAACTTCCTCCCAAATATGCATAGGAAGGTCTTGATCATGAAGCATTGCTCTTGCAGCTTCCATGATAGTTATATTCTTCCTTTCTGCAATCCCATTTTTTTGTGGATTATAAGGAGTGGACAACTCCCTCTTAATCCCTAATTATTTGCATAGCTCTTTGAATTTGTTTGAAGTGAATTCTCTGCCATTATCTAATCGAAAGGTCTTGATCTTCTTTTCAGTGTGGTTCTCAATCAAGGCTTTGAATTCCTTGAACTTGCTGAATACTTCATCTTTGTTCTTCATGAAATAAACCCATGTCTTCCTAGAAAATTCATCAATAAAAGAAACATAATATGCATACCCGCTTAGTGAGTGAGTTTGATGACATAGGACCGCACTCATCTGAGTGGATGATTTCCAAGATTCCTTTTGCTTTGCTTTCGCTGCTTGGAAATGTCTTCTTTGTATTCTTTCCTTTCGCACATCCTTTGCAGACCCCATCATGTTTTGCTTGGATTTTTGGAAGACCTTCAACAGCTTTGCTTGCAATAGGTAGTGCTCTGTAATGCACATGTGCAAGCCTTCTATGCCAAAGTTCACTTGGATCTACTGTTTCATGGACCAAGGATTGTTCTGGATTACCCTTTAATTTGTACAAACCTCGTTCTTGTTCACCAATCACTATTGCATCATCAATAGTCTTTCCTTTTGGCCACATGATGACTTGAACATCTATGAATGCAACCTGCATTCCTTTTGCATCTAATGATGATATGGAGAGGAGGTTCTTCTTGAGTCCTGGCACAAACAATACTTCCTTCATTGTTAGATACTTTCCAGAGTCTAGTTTATAGGAAGATTCCCCACTACCTTTTATTGGATATTGGTAGTCATCTCCTAGCTTCACCTTGTGAGGTGATTCATGTTCTGAAAGTATTACAAAGGATTCCTTGAATCCTGTCATATGTTTGGAAGCCCCACTATCTATGAGCCAATCATTGCTTCCATGATTAATGTTTCCTATGAGAGCGGAGATCAAAAAATATTCATCCTCGCTTGAAGAATATTCACTTTCATATCTGGTTCTCTTCTTGGATGGTTCATCATCCTCTATAGTATGAGCATGATGTCTTATTTTGTTTCTCTTCTTTGTTAGCTTTGGTTTCTTAGGACAATTCTTTGTATAATGTTCTGCTTCATCACATGTATAACATATGACTCTAGATAAATCATTTTTGTGATAGGACTTACCTCTATGGTGATGAGATCTTATTTTGGTTGCCTTGGAGTGTACCGTGAGAGCTTGATCTTCACTTCCCATCTTTTCTTCTCAAGATGCTATCCAAGCTTCTTCTTGAGAAAACTTTTCCCATAGTCTGTTGAACTTGACTAACTTCTTTCTAGCACAGATTCCTTGGATGAAAGAATCCCATGACCTAGGGAGGCCATTCAAGGTAGTCATCACAATCTCTGCATTTTCCACTTCTTCATCAACTAATTCTATTTGTTCCTTGATCTGAGAAACTATTGTGAAGTAATACTGGATTGTTTCTGCATTCTGAATCTTCACACTCTTCAATTGGTTTCTCAGAGTCATCTTCTGGTTTATGTTCTTCCCTTCAAACAATTTAGTTAGGGCATCAAACATAGCTTTAGGTGTCTTTAGGGAGGACACCTATGGTATGAGATGATCCTTGATAGAATCAGTAATGATTCTCTTTGCCATAACCAACTTATTCTTATGCAAGGCCTTAGCCTCATCTCCCTCTGGAACTAGAACCTCCTCATGGATGTAGGACTCTAACTCATTCTCTTCCAAGACCAGGGAGATCCTATACTTCCAAGCTCGAAAGTTATCAGCTCCCTCAAGCTTTTCATCAAGCTTGGTATGATGAGACATATTAACTGAGAACCTCAAATGGAAATACAAAATATTTTATATCTTACCAGGTCAAGATGTCGGATCTGAGTTTTGAGCTGAAACCCTGCATAGCTGGTTTAGGAGCAAATTAGGGTTTTGCTTTTCTGGAGTTCTGTCCAACCAAATGCCTTGAAATTTATCCCTAACTTCGATTTTGGGGAGGATATCAATCCAAGCCTGGGCTCACTAAAAAATCCCTCTTCTGTGAAAATCCCTAATTTTCGGCAGCAGTGTCGGGTCCAAAACTAAAAAATCTCAGAATTGGATTCTACTTCGACAGAAAGATGTGCCCTAAGGAGGAGAGTTATTCCACCTTACTTTTGATGGAAATATGTGGAGAGAGATCCACAAAGTAGGAAGCCCTAGTTCCCGTAGCTGCATAGTGTCTTCTTTTCAGGTTAGCTCTGATACCATGTTAGTTTTTCAATGTTCAAGCTAGCATTATGTTAGGATCTTTAACTAAGAGAACAACAAGTACAGCAATCAAACACAAGAGACAATGAACACAGTGTTTTTCCTCGGGGAAACCATAAATGGAGAAAACCCTGCAACTTCCTCAGAGATAGAATCAGCACAAAAGGTAAAACCACAAAATAGTAAGATGCTCTCTTGATAGCAGTAACCTTCTTCTTGTCTAGTTCCAATGTCTTCTTCTTCCTCAACTATGTGCTACACTTGAGTGTGTTTGTGTTGTGTGCTAAATAAAGAGTCCATCTCTATATTTATACTAATCCTTCCATGACTTAAACCCTACTGGGTTCGACCTCTACTAGGAGAGTCTAATAACCCTAGTGTCCTGAAACTACGGAGACTTTAACCCTTAGACAATAGGAGGGTTACCAACAATGAATTGACATGACTTGTTTACATTATTGATTCTCCCGATCGGAACATCGAGGCATGAAATAACATGATAACATCCCAGAATAAACATCGGGTTACAATAATACAAGTGAAATACATTCCAAAGTTACAATTACATCAACAATAAGCAGGTAATCAAGAAACAAGCTTTCATACTTGAGAGAAATTTTTTTCTCTTTGAGCAAAAAATTGTGAAACAATTGTTGTAATCTGCAACTCTATGGAGCAGTAATGTAGAATCTTGGCTCTTCCAGGCATCAACATCTTGGGAATGTGCATGTGAACCTCTCCAAACTAAATGATTATGTCTAGAGGAAATTTCCTCTTTGGAAGAAGAGGAGTATGCTCAATTGAATCAAGAACATAGACATCTACAAGATGAAAAATGGAGCCATGTAGAGCGATTGAGATCAACCAATGAGAGAGAAAAAGTGCTTGATAATTAAAACCATGTGAGGTAAACCCAAGAAACCGATATGTTGCATCCTTGAACATTGAACCATGTGAGGTAAAATCATCTCCATGTGTTAGGAGCAAGTGTCCAGGTGAATGCAGGATGTCTCCATCTTTAGTAGTAATGCGAGGAGATGAGCATGTGATCAAGTAGGAAGGTAGAGAAGTCCTGGTACCATGGAGAGTGAGTGATTGGTCTCCATAATCTAATATATATTATAAAATATATCCAATGATTCACAAAATTTAATATCAGAAAACTTATGATTTAAAACTGACATCGAATCCCCAACAACAAATTTGAAAGAGACTTGAGGTGCTTTATTTTTCACACCAAAATTGATTAGAACAACTACAAGAATGAATGGAGGATTTTTGAAACTTAAAATTCAAACCAAATAAGGTCATATCATACCCAAGAGTGTGCAATAAAGTTTCCAAGTGCTCCACTAAGATGGTAGATGCTCATTTCTCTTTCTTCAGCAAAACTGTATGTATTGGTGCAAGCAATCATGTAGGAATTTGATGGAAGATATAGATCAATGGGGGTGAATGGATGAATACTAAAATATGATATTTCTTCCAAAACATCCAAAGTATAACTCTTATACACACTGACAGCATGACTAGAGAGAGAGAAATCAAATTCCTCTTCATTTTTTGCAGCATTCACTGACAGACTTTGCACATAATTTAGAATAGAAGAATCACTGAAGAAGGATATTTATTATTCAACAATTGAGTTTGAAAGTTCTTATTCTAGATCATATATATGATAATATGAGATATCAAATATATCATAAACTTCTGGAGCAAGAGGAGAAGGAGTAACTACAAGTAGTCTTTCAACATTTCAAATTGATTGAGTGGAAGATTATGCTTCTTCTTCATCTTGAACAACTTCATATGAGAGAATAGAGGCCGGTACTTTTGAGGAGAGAACACATGAGGAGGTGTTGGATTCACTCCATATATCATCTTCTTCTTTATGCACACCAAAGGCTCTATCTATATTTCTCCAAACCTTGAATGGATACTCAACAAATTTCGTGAGATAACACACCTTAGGAGACATTACCATACCCATACTTCCATATGCTCTATCACAGTCATTTATCCAATCTTCTTCATCTTCATAAGATTATTTAACATCTCCAAAAGACACATCAAGGAGATCATGACTCTCAAGATATACAACCATATTCATTTTCCACTCAGCATAATTGAATGGTTATAGAGGAGGGACTGATATTAAATCCATTTTGAAGTTGTACATGTAAAATCACTACAAAAGAAACCATTCACAATCATATGTCAGTTCAAACATTTCCACCTTGACATGTGCACTTTCTTATAATCCGTTGCACCTAGATAGACTTCTCTAAATAGAATCCAGAGGGAGAAATGCTGTGATTCCAAGAATTATGTGGAAACTTAGCTTCTTCTAGTGCAAGCATGGAGGTTTATGTTAAGATTTTAAAATTTGTTATACTAAAAACAAAAGGATCTCTGAAATAACAACAAGCACAAAAGACCAAAATAGAACACAAATATTTATCTTGGGAAACCCTCTTGGGGAATAAAACTCAACTAAACTTAATCAATATAGACTTCAACCAAGTACAGTGTAAGACCCAAAGAAGAGGACTAGATTGCTTCCTCTCCTCCAAATGGATCGTCTCTTCTCTCTCTAGAGAAAATGCTTGAGTTTTCTACTTGTCCAAATGAGGGAATTGCCTCACTTATTTATACTAATCATCTGATAGGCCTAATAACCCAACTAGGCCAATTTCTCCTTGTTTCCAGGTCCGAATTGACTTGGAAGACTCAAAAATACATTTTAATAATACTTTTGTGGGTACTACTGACCCAAATTACAACAGAGGTCTTACCTAAAGGTTTACATGACCAATCACATCAATGGAATCCCTAATCGAAGGAACAACATATTCGGAAGGTGTAATATCAATAATAATACAAAATATAATATCTTCCATAGTTACATTTCTTTAACACTCCCTCTTAACAAGGAATGTATTATATAATACAACAACACACATGTACAACTGACTGGTGAATCTATATGTCATAGAAAGTTTTCACAATTACATCAACATCATCATCATCCGTGGAACATCATCATCACAGACATATCTATCATATGGTATTGTCTCGAGCATCAGCATCATCTCAGAAATCATCACTGGTATCATCTCAAGTATCATCTCTAACATCATCTAGATCATCCTATCCGGAATCATCTCTGGCATCATCTTGAGCATCATCATATCTGGCATCATATTGAGCATCATCGTATCTAACATCATCTTGATCATCATCATCTCTGGAATCATCTCAAGAATCATCATCATCACGAACATCATCTCTTCTAGTATCAGCATCATCTCGAGAATCATCTATGGTGTCTTGTAAAGCCTCATCATCTATGGTACTAAATGCACAAAGTTGCCTTTATGTGAATGCAGAGCCACTCTCCATAATAGAATACTACCGTCCGCGAGACCATCCTCAGACGGTAAGTTCTAGGACCACTCTCATTAAGAGATTATTCTTGTCCATAGGACCATCCTCAGAGAGGATACTATCATCTGCAACTAAATGCAGATCTCATCTGCAACTAAATGCAGGACCACTCAACATATGAGATTACTATCATCCGTAAGACCATCCCCATCCGGTAAGTGCTAGGACCATTCTCAACAAGAGACTATTCTTCTCCGCAGAACCATCCTTAGAGAGGATACTATGATATGCAATTGAATGCATATCTTGTGTGCAGCTAAATGAAGGACCTGTTAGAATAATCAACCCATAGTTAGCTACCTTAGACATTAATTAATCCAATTTTTGTCTTATTTGCCTAGTTTCCATATTCCACCTTATGCAAGTTGTCCTCCACACATCTAAAGTGATCAAACTTGATAAATTTGAGTCATGGAGCACTTGGGAAACCACTTGGAATCAAATCTGCTTTATTCTTGGCCTTCCTAGCACATGTCTGCTTTTTCTGCTTTATTGCCTGCTTTTTCTGAGTTTTAAGGCAATTGGGAAAGTTTGACTAGGTGAATTTAACTTGTTTTTTGTCTTCATCATCCTCCACTCTTTTCTCCTAATAAAAGCATGTATGATTTGTCCTTCCATCATCTATTATCTTGCCTAATTGATTTTTCCAATTCGTGAGCTCCTAGACAGATTTGGAAACTGCTTTATGCACCTATGGGGGATTTTCTTAGATTTAGTAAGCCTGCTTTTGACCAAATTCGAATGGCATCCTTATGCATTTGAATATCTCATGTAATTATTTATTGTGGAAGCCTATGACTTCACAGGGTTGGCTATTGTACACTTATTCAATACAGATTAGTGTTCTACTCCATATTCAGTCTCCTTTGTGAGTAATTTGCATGTGTAATTGGCAATTTTTGTGAGTGTAATTGTTCTAACACCTGGGTTCAATTTCCATGGGACCACTCAAAATATGAGATTACTATCATCTATAGTACCATCCTCAGCTGGTAAGTGCTAGGACCACTCTCAACAAGTGAGTGTTCTTGTCCATAGGTCCATCGTACAAGTGAATGCAGGATCACTCTCAAGAATAGAGTACCATCGTCTGCAGGACCATCCTCAAACAGTAAGATCTAGGTACACTCTCAACAAGAGAGTGTTCTTTTCTGCAAGACCATCCTACAATGCATGGTCGGTCTCGAGAAGAGAGTACTATCGTCTGCAAGACCATCCTCAACCAGTAAAGGCTAGGAACACTCTCAACAAGAAGTTGTTCTTGTCTATAAGACCATTCTACAAGTGAATGCAGGATCACTCTCCAGAAGAGAGTACTATCATCGATAGGACCATCCTCATCCTATAAAGGCTAGTACAACTCTCAAAAATAGAGTGTTCTTGTATGCAATACCATCCTCAAGGAGGATACTATTGTCCACAATTGAATGTTGGACCTCCTCAACATCTGTAGACACATTGTTCTTTACTGAACTGGTGCATCACTAACATATCATCCTCAATAATAATCTCATCATCACTCCCTCTTTCTAGGGAGGTCCTTTCAAACTACACCAAGCTTGTCTCTAAATTGTTCAAACCTTACATGAGATAGAAGCTTTGTAAGCACATCAACAACTTGTCCCTCTGTAGGAACATACTGGAGCTTCACATCTCATCTCTACACCATATCTGGGATGTAATGATACTTTATCTCTATATTTTTTTAGTTATCATGAAACATCGGTTTCTCTGTTAACTTGATGCAACTCTGGTTGTCACAATAAATCTATGTTGCATCCATCTTGGTATCGAAAAATCCTTCCAATAGTTTGTGAATCCATACTGCTTCTCTATAGGATGAACATGTTGCAATGTACTCGGACTTGGATATATGAGGGAAACACTTATTTGATTTCTAATAATCCATGAGATCACATCTGATCCCAAACTAAAACAACATCCTGAAGTGCTCTTTCTATGTTTAGCACTTCCTACCCAATCCAAATCAGTATAGCCACACAATTTGAACTCACTGTCTGATATATATCTAAGTACACAATCCAATGTACCTTTTAGGTACCTCATCACATGTTTTTTTGCAACTAAATGAACATGTCTAGGATCCACCATATACTGACTCAATGTGTTCACAACAAAAAATATATATGGTCTTGTATTTGTCAAATACATCAGTGAGCCAATAATCTGTATGTATAATGTGACATCTACTCTTTCTAAAGAGTCATCATTCAGTAGATTTGGGTTTCTCACCATATATTAGAGCATTAATCTACCTTAGTACCATGGTGATATACCTATAATACATTTTCATTTTCCTTGTGCTTATGTTGTATGGTCTAACTTAGGCTATATTGGTCAATATTGGTCTAATAGGTGATTTTTGGCTCCTTAATTGATATTTGAGGTGCTCCACTTTGATCATATGTCATCCAGGCGCCTGCATTAATTGCAAACCACTTACAGCTCTGACTAGGGGCGCAAGTGTGTGAATGTGGTTGTTTTGTGGTCTTCTTGAGCATTTATTGGCTCCTAGAGACTCTCCCACTCACCCATGCGCTCTCCCATTCTTATAATTCCCTCATTTATGAACCAAGAATGCTCCTTACACGTTCACACATGGATTCATGATTGTTTGGTTAGGTTTGGGAGCCTATTGGTCAACCTAGGGGGTTTTAGGGGTCAAATCCTAGTCTGACACTTGTATGCATTCACACGACCTCCAAGGGATAATAAATTTTCCAAGGGATCACAAGTTTTCCCTAATGTATTATAAATATGTACTATACACATCTACAAGTGGCACTATAATATAATGATTAGTTATTAGCATCATTCACTTGTGAGATTTTAGTCTCTTTTGTTGTTCTCTTGCATATTTTGTCAAATAGTTTGATTATGAATATTTATCTAGCTCCTATATCTCACTGTGAAGAAATTATCACATGGTATCAGAGCTAGTTAGAGCTACAAACAAATATATAGAGGTTTGAGTTGATGTTTAGGGCATATTTGCAAAAAATATGAGTGTTTGCATTGCAGGTTCTACATCATTTTTGTCATAGGTTGCACAAGAAGGATGGAGCATACTAAGCTATTGCTTACACCATTCAACTATTTTGAATGGAAGGCCAAAATGGTGATTCAGATGAGGTCGAAAGGCCTGTATAGAGTCACCATGGGGACTGAAGTCGAACCCAACTCTGTAGTAGAGAAAGCTAAGTACTTCAATCGACTTGATGAACCTTTTGGAAAGCTTTTCCTCAGCATTTCGAGGAATATCCTATTTCATGTAGACACTCTTGGAACACCCAATGAATTTTGGCTCAAGCTTGAGTCACTATTTGGGAATACTGATGAGTTGAGAGGCCATCAGCTTGAGAATGAGCTAATCTCCCTGATCCCATCTCACTATGAGACCATTCAAGAATTGTTTACCAAGTTCAAAGCGCTGATATTTCAGCTAAAATAGTGTGGCATAGAGAAGAAATATGATCAACTAATATTTTCCATCCTTTCTAAGCTAGGTCCTGAGTATTCTGTGTTTGTTGTGACATTCCACTCAAGCAAGCTTACAGCTAGAAATTGGAGGATACCTGCACTAGCAGACTTCGTGGAGTCTTTGAATCAAGAGAAGGAAAAGCTAGTTCAAATGGGTACCATAAAATCCACCAAATATCAAGCCCTTTATTCTGGTGTATCAAATCAATCCAAAGGAAAGAAGAAATATTTGAAGCAAAGAGAGAAAGAAAAGAAGCAGTCAAGTTCAGAAAGCTCCAGTTCTACTGCTGGGTGTTCGAGATCCAGGAGGAGAAATAAGAGAGAGAGACCCACATGTGTTTATTGTAGAGGTTCACATATTTAAATATATTTCTTCAGAAATAATATGGACATCATGACCAAACTCCTTTAGGAGAACCATATTGATCTTCCAAAATTTGCAAGAGGATGGGAGCGCAAGCAAGGAAGTGGTAAGCCTAAGCATGAATTGAGTGCATGGGTGAAACCCATTTATAATATATCTGTTTTTTATGGATATTTTTATGATTTACCTTCTGATATATCATAATATGAAGCCTCCATCCCTTCCTTATAATAAACCCCAACCAGTTTACCAAAGCTTCCTCCATAAACTAGTCAGTTTTCACTAGTTTTTGGCATGTCTTCTGAAAGATCTTTATCAAACCAATAATATCTTTACCATTCCAATTATGAAGGTGATATACAGGATTATATACATCCTATCATTTTCATAGACTCATTTCCCCAACCATTTCATTATTAAAATACCCGACAACCCTCAAGTTCACTAGTTGAAAAATCTCAAAATTGCCTAGTTTCCAATTCTATGTCACTTGTATATGTTGATTTTATGTATTGTATGTATTTATTTGGTTGGAAATCCATATCACTGGACTTAATGGGACATTTTTTTCCATATGTTTGGACTTTCTTTTACCACCCATGGTTCAAATCTCAAGTCTCTATACCCTCCAAGTTCGCTCAACTGTAAATGTTATCTAGTTACTCACTCTTTTCTCTCTATGGACCCATTCGCTCATGGATACACCATACCTCTGATATTTTATGTTGTATATGACATAAATTCTGATATTTAAAAGCCTCATGAGATTTTTTACAGACTTATGAAGGTTCTTCATCAAATTGGGAAGAAGATTCATGGTTTTATTCATGATATGGCAGCTACACATGAGGCATATTTTGTTGAATTATTTGATGTTATTTGGGAAAGAGTTTGCAAAGATATCTTTTCCATGGTTGATTATGATTTTATATCATAGTATGATTGCAGAAAAATAAATTCTTATGATTCCTCTTGTTATACACCTGAGTGGCACCTCTCCATCTGAGTGTTGATATCCCTCATGTCAGCACACAAAAGGACACTTATGGATAGAGGTTTGCCCTTAACACTATAGCTTGGATTGTCATGAAATACATTCTACCTTCATCCATCTAGTTACTTTGCCATTTAGCCATGTTGGGATGTATTCGTGACTCTCTTTATAGACAACTCGCGAGTCATTCGCGAGTCTCCTTCACAGCAAGTCGCGAATCCTTGTATTCGCGGGTTGCGCTTATACAGAGTCGTGAGTCATTCACGGGTTGCTCTACTACATACCTGGGAATGTGCTTCTTAACAACAAAACACAAAATCACGCGCTAATGGGAGTTTAGTTAAGTCATTTTACTTAATCTCCCTAACTGCTACAACTTCCCTAACCTTCGAGAACTGCCTTATTTCACCCATATAAATACAGGCCTTGGGGAAGGTTGTAGGGACTTACACTTTGGAGCAAAGTTATGCTGGTGGATTGTTTATAGAATTTTTTGGAGCAGTGAAACTCAGAATCCTTTGGTGACAGAGGATTCCTTGTCTCAGACGTTTGGTTGTACTCTGAACTTTCTCATTATTGATAATAAAGAGATTACTTCTTCCACATGTGCCTCATATATCTTGGTTTGATAATTTTTTATGTTACAGTATGTCATATTTGATTTATCTAACCTTCTAACATATATATATGAATCATACTATATCTGGAAGATTGTCTCTGAATAGGTGAAAGAGGAGTGAATCTTGAAGGCTTTGGAAGTAGAGCAGATCGGAAGAGGACTAGCAAGGATCGAACATCATTTAACAAGTAAGTTCCTCTAACCCTCCTATTTCCTATTCTGCACTTTTAAAGTCAACTGTCTGCAAGTGTTTGAGTATGTTGGCATCTTATCACTCCACATTAACCTTAGTAATCAACATTTTTTCCACGGACTATGGTATCTTAAGCCATTAGTCCCTTGTCTCTACCATTGTTCTTCTGTGGCTAGGATCCCTTTTCATGAGTATCATTCTTATATGCCATTGCCATCCTTTGGTACTCATTTTCCGTCACTGTTTCAGGCCCAGGGGTTTCCTCATAGCTATTTTTCACGCCAAATAGAGCTTTTTATGAATCTCTTTTTACAAGCTATCCCTTTATAGGACTCCCCAACCTTATGGAGTTTCTTTAGGCCTAGGTCTGACTCCTTCAAAACAAAATTGACTGCTGAGTTATCTCATCCGTTCAAGCTCGTTAAGAATATGTGAACGGGAATCCGCATTGGTGGTAGGTTATCTCTTTCTCGGACCATGCAGAATAATACGAGAAAGGATCACTCTCTTTTCTTTGGAATTGAGAAGAGTATTCTCAGGTATAGGTTTATCACTTTTCCGGACCTGAGGGACTAAATTTACGGAAAAGGAACACCCGGTTTGAGCTTAGTTTTCTCTTTTTTGTGCTCTGGACCCAAACATGAAAAAGATTTTGAGTGTACTTTGTGTCTTTGTCATGCTCATTAAACACTCAAGAAAAAAGCAACGAGTTTATTGTTGTAAGCCCCATTTCTCATAACCAAATGGATCTTTCCGAGTGATCTTGCTTTCCTTCACACTCGTAAAACTCAAGCTATTTTATGTTGTTTTGGAAGGAGTGTTGGGTAGGTGGTAATTTAACCTTTTTCGGACCTCCCCGACTAAGTACGAAAAAGGTTCAACTTTTCTTCTTCGGAAGTTAAGAGAGTTCTTCTGTGGTTTGTTTTATACTTTTTCGGCCTCAGGAGACTAAATTGGACGAAAAAGGACCCCCCTGGAGTCTTCTTTGGCATTTTCAAACTCTCTAAATGTGAAAATACCGCATGAGAATGTACTAGTTCGGGCTCATTAAATCCACGGATTATTGTATCAAGCATTATTTTCCCATATCTTCAAGCTTGTTAAAAAATGAAGAGGGAACCGAGTTTACTTTCCTGGACTTGTTAAAACTTAACAGGGAAGGTAAGGAATAATTTTTCTCTTGTTTTCAGTAATGGCAGCTTGTCATCCTTGAACATAGCACTCTTTGCTTTCCGATATCCATGTTTCAGTATACATTTGTGTTCAGCTATCACTTTGAGTTTTGACTCCTCCTCTTGTCCATTATACCTGGGGAATCTGATCATGTCTCCTACATGACAGATAAGTCTAGTTGTTCTATCTATCTGTTGTATACTGCCTTGGGTCATCTCTGTGTCGTGCTCACTGTTCAAGGATTATACCTAATGTCTGATCTATCACCTGATCCTATTACTATTATATCTGTTATCCATTTACTTGTGTCTCCCTTCTTTTGCCCAGTTCCTAGTCACTCTTGTGATTCGTTGGAGGATCCATTGCCTTCCTTATCACAGTATGGTTCCGTTTCAGCACCTCCTGATGACGAAGACCTAGAGTTTTGACGATAGTACCTCTAGATTCACTTTCATCATTGGTGAACTCCTTTGCTTCAGTTGTCAATTATCACTTATTGGTTGACAAAATGTTGAATCCTCTCCATGTTCGACTCCATCTTACCCTTATTCACATGGCTTGGATTGTACTAGTTCTTTGGGATCATTTATGAAGACCTTAGTCCCTCATTTTGGGCTAAGTTGCGCAAGACCATGTTCTATTCTGATATCCAGCTCCCAGATCTTTGAAGACTCATCATTATTGTATTGTGGCTTCAATCCACCTTTGTAATATATGTGGTTTCTACCCGTATCATATGATGTAATCAAATATTGTAAAGGAGCTAGTGTTCCAGTAAATTGAACATAGCATCCTCAGATGTAACTTTGTATATCACATTATTATGTATTTGTTTCAAGTACTCTCTCTGCTCCATTGTATTTCTGAGTTTCTCCATAGTTAAAGATTATAATGTATTTCGGCCATCGTTCCCCTCTGACCTCACACATTAGGGGGCATCTGTTATACACCTGAGTGGTACCTCTCCATCCGAGTGCTGATATCCCTCATGTCGGCACACAAAAGGACACTTATGGATAGAGGTTTGCCCTTAACACTATAGCTTGGCTTGTCATGAAATACATTCTACCTTCATCCAGCTAGTTACTTTTCCATTTAGCCATGTTGGGATGTATTCACAACTCTCTTTATAGACAACTCGTGAGTCATTCGCGAGTCTCCTTCACAGCGAGTCGTGAATCCTTGTATTCGCGGGTTGCGCTTATACAGAGTCGTGAGTCATTCGCGGGTTGCTCTACTACATACCCACGAATGTGCTTCTTAACATGAAAACACAAAATCACGCGCTAATGGGAGTTTAGTTAAGTCATTTTACTTAATATCCCTAACTGCTACAACTTCCCTAACCTTCGAGAACTGCCTTATTTCACCCATATAAATACAGGCCTTGGGGAAGGTTGTAGGGACTTACACTTTGGAGCAAAGTTATGCTGGTGGATTGTTTACAGAAGTATTTGGAGCAGTGAAACTCAGAATCCTTTGGTGACAGAGGATTCCTTATCTCAGACGTTTGGTTGTACTCTAAAATTTCTCATTATTGATAATAAAGAGATTACTTCTTCCACATGTGCCTCATATATCTTGGTTTGATAATTGTTTATGTTATAGTATGTCATATTTGATTTATCTAACCTGCTAACATATATATATGAATCATACTATATCTGGAAGATTGTCTCTGAACAGGTGAAAGAGGATTGAACCTTGAAGGATTTGGAAGTAGAGCAGATCGGAAGAGGACTAGCAAGGATCGAACGTCGTTTAACAAGTAAGTTCCTCTAACCCTCCTATTTCCTATTCTACACTTTTAAAGTCAATTGTCTGCAAGTGTTTGAGTATGTTGGTAACCCTTGACCTACGATTATTAGGTGCATAATCCCTTAGAACACCCCTCCATCATCAAATGGTGACCATCAAAGTGCCTCTCCACACGATCTTTATCTACAATACTTTGATGCATTGATGCATGATCTTGGCATCCACAACATTTTCACCAAGTCCATCACCAAGAATTTGTTCTTTCCACTCATTCAAGTGAAGAAGAGGACATTTTGAAGACATTTTTTGACCATCTCTATCATATCCATTTTTGAGGGGAGGTTTTGTCCCATAAGGTTTTCCTCCTTACCTCGATTACATGGACTAATAAAATTATGTTTTAAAAGGTGACTTGTGCCTTATTTTCCAGGGCCTTAATAAATAATTTTGTATAAGTTGTACTAAGTTATACTTAAGGTGGGGTATTAGATAATTAATCTACCTTAGTACCATGGTGATATACCTAGGAGACATTTTCATTTTCCTTGTGCTTATGTTGTATGGTGTAACTTAGGCTATAGTGGTCAATCTTGGTCTAATAGGTGATTTTTGGCTCATTAATTAATAGTTGAGGTGCTCTAATTTGATCATTCTATCATTCAGGTGCCTACATTAATTGAAAACCACTTCCAGCTTTGACTAGGGGTGCTAGTATGGGAATGTGGTTGTTTTGTGGTCTTCTTGGGCATTTATTAGCTCCCATAGAATCTCCCACTCACCCATGCTCTCTCCCATTCTTAGAATTCCCTCATTTATGACCCAAGGATGCTCCTTACATGTTCACACATGGATTCATGACTGTTTGGTTATGTTTGGGAGCCTATCGATCAACCTAGGGGGTTTAGGGGTCAAATCCTAGCATGAAACTTGTATGCATTCACATGGCCCCCAAGGGCTCACAAATTTTCCCCAATGTATTATAAATATGTACTATACACATATACAAGCAGTATTGTAGCATAATGATCAGTTATTATCACAATTCACATGTGTTGTTTCAGTCTCTTTTGTTGTTCCCTTGCATATTTTGTCAAATAATTTGATTGTGAATACTTCTCTAGCTCCTAGATCTCACTGTGAAGCAATTCTCACACCATTGTGTTGTTGATTTATTTTCAATCTAACATTCCAAATCTCTTCAAAATCTCTACTGTGTATTTTCCCTAGTTTAGGAAAATCTCATCAAGAAACTGCCATACTTCAAGACCTATGAAATAGTGCATTGTGCCAAGGTCTTTCATCTCAAATTTTGTTGCAAGTTTATTCTTACATTCACTTATGAGCTTCTCCTGCCATGTCAAAATTAGGACATCTACATACAATAGTAATATCATTATTTCATCATTTTCAACCTTATAATAAAGGTTGGAATCAACTTTACTTTTGGTAAAGCCCAAATTCATTACAAATCCATCAATTCTTCCATACCATGCTATGGGTTCTTGTTTTATCCCATATAGAGATTTATTTAATCTTCATACATGTGTTTCCTTGTCCTAGGTTTCAAATCCTAACAGTTTTTCAATATATACTTCTTATTCTATGACTCCATTCAGAAAATTTGTTTTTACATCCATTTGATGTGGCTTCCATTTCATCTTGGATTCCAAGGAAAGGACAGCTTTGATAGAGGTATATCTTTCTACTAGTGCAAAATTTTCTTCATAATCAATTCCTTCCTTTTTTTAAAATCCTCGTGCGAAAAATCTTGCTTTAAACTTTTCAATACTACCATCTACTAAATGCTTTGTCTTGAAAATCCATTTTGAAGAAACTACTAACTTGTCCTTTGGTCTTGGCACCACATCCCTAAAATCATTCTTTATTATTGACTAGTATTATTTGATCATGTCCTTCATCCATTCCTTCTTCTGTGAATCTTATTCAAAACATGTGTCTTCTTCATCAACAAGATTGTTCATTAGTGTCACACAATTTGAATAGATTGTTTGTCTTTTCCTTACTTATGGTGCACCATATCTTTTTGCTTATTTGATTACATCATGATCCCAAGATGGTATTCTTTTTGTTGAGATCATCTTCTGGGCTGTTTCCATGAGTCCTTGAGGTTCCGGTAGGTCATGATATTTTTGTATAGGATGTTCTTAAATATCTCTAACTGTTGGCCTGGTACCTTCTATGGTTCTGGGAGCCTCCTCTTCTTCTTCATGATCTTCATCTACAAATATATTTATGGATTTGGTGAAGGATTCATCTTCATCAAATGTTACATCTCTACTGATCTCAATCTGGTGGAATCCTGGAATATAGATTCTATAAGCTTTTGATTGTTCATTGTATCCAACAAATATTCCCTTCTTTCCTGAACGGTCCAAATTTGATAGTTTCTCCTTTGGAACATGTAGGTATATGAGACAACCAAATATCTTCAGGTGGCTCACTTTGGGATTTTCACCTGTGAGCATTTCTTCTGGCTTTGTTTCCAAGAGAACTGTGATATATTCTATTCTAGACATAGATTGCGGTTCTTGCTACTTCTTCCCATAAGTGCATAGGAAGATATTGATTATGGATCATTGCTCTAACTGCTTCCATGATTTATATATGCTTCCTTTATGCTACTCCATTTTGTTGTGGATTATACGGTGTGGTAAGCTGCATCTTAATCCCAACTTCCTTATAGAAGTACTTGAATTCATTTGAAGTGAATTCTCCTTCATTATTTAATCTTAATTTCTTGATATTCTTTCTCAATAGATTTTCCACAAGAGCCTTAAATTCCTTAAATTTTCCAAATACTTCATCTTTTCCTTTTAAAAAGTATATCTAAGTCTTACAAGACTAATCATCAATAAAGGAGACATAATATACATACCCACTTAAGGAAGTGGATGACATCGGTCCACACACATCTAAGTGTACAATGTCCAAGATCCATTTTGCTTTGTTGTTACTGCTTGGGAATCAATTATTGGTATTCTTTCCTTGAGCACATCCTTTGCATGCTCCTTCATGATCGATATGGAAATATGGTAGACCTGTGACAACCTTGCTCACAATTGGAAACGCTTTGTAGTTTACATGAGCAATTCTTCTATGCCATAGTTCACATGGACTGGTGGTGTTGGTTGTAAGGGTTGAATCTGTGTTTCCTTTCAATTTGTAGAGTCCTCCTTCTTCGACATCAATTACAGTAGGATCATCTATTTTTTTCCCTTTCGGCCACATAAGGACTTCACCATATACAAAGAAAACTATAAACCCTTTCTTATCTATAGCTGAGATGGAAAGAATATTCTTCTTTAAACATGGAACATATAATACTTCTTTCATCTTCATGAATTTTCCAGTTCTTAATTGGTAAGAGACTTCTCCCATTCCTTTGATGGGGTACTGATAATCATCTCCAATTTGTACCTTCTGTGCATAGCCTTTTTGGGTAATACAAGAGAGTAAGTCCTTATGTCCTATCATGTGTTTGGAAGCACCATTGTCTATGATCCAAGTGTCACTTCCATGAGTGATTGAACCTGTGAGTGCAGAAATTGGGACATACTCTTGACTAGAGTCTTCATTCTCTATGATCCTTTCCTTTTCTTATTCATTTTCTTCAGTTGCATGGGCATGGTAATTTTGGTTCTTCTTCTTGAACTGATATTTCTTAAGAGGGAAATGTCTAGCAATGTGTCCCATCTTATGGCATGAGTAACATTCAAAGGATGAATAACCCCTTCTAGATTTCTTATTCTTCTTGAAGTCGGGTGATCTTCTGGGAGATGAACCTTGACTCTTCCTTTTGATTCTTCCATTCTTGGTGTGTAGCTAGATATTGATATTCATTATCATTTATCTTCTCTTCTCTATTTATTATCCTTCCTTCTTCTTGTACACATTCTTCCCATAGCTTGCTAAACTTGGCTAACTTTCTTCTAGCACATATTCTTCTAATGCAGGAATCCCATTATATAGGGAGACCATTCAGGGTGGTCATCACCACTTCTTCTTCTTCAACCATATCACCAGTGGCTTCTAATTGTTCTTTGATCTGAGATACCCTTAAGAAATATGATTGTATGGTCTTAATCTTCTATATCTTCACACAATTGAGTGGGTTTCCCAAGGTCATTCTTCTATTGATGCTCTTACCTTCAAACATATTAGTTAGTGCATCAAACATTTCTTTTGGAGTATTCTTTGAATATACCTAGGAGATAAAATGATCCTTGATGGAATTAGATATGATCCTTTTTACTTTCATCATATCATTTTTTTGTTTGTCCTTTTACTCTTCTCCCTCTCTTTCTTAGACCTCTTCTTTGATAAAGCCATCTAGGTCATGTTCTTCAAGGATGAACATGATTTTGTACTTCCATAATTTTAAGTTCTCTGCTCCCTCAAGGTTTTCATCAAGCTTGGTATAGTTTGTATCTTTAATGAATGAGAACTTCAAGTGTAAATATAGGGAATAGAACTTACCAGTATGATGATTGCTTTTGGAATCTGCTTTAGGGTGACTTAGGGTTTGAATGAAAACCCATAATTTTCCAACTGGAATCACTTGTAGAGGGGATTGGAGGAAAAGATGTGCCTCCCTAAGGAGATCTATACTGTATGCTTATTTTCTGAAATATGGAGGATAGAACGCTCAAAACTCTAATACCCTAGTTTCTCCTAGCAATAGTGGTAGGTCAAAAAGTGAAAATCCTCAAAATAGAAAACTGCTTCGATAGAAAGATGCACCCTCCTAGGGCGAATTGAATGGAACTTATTTTCTAGCTGATTTGTGGAGAGAGGTATTCAAAATAGTAAACCTTAGCATGTCGGATTGTGGGATAATTTGCTGCACAATGTCTTCTTTCAAGTTAGCTTTGATACCATGTTAAGATTTTAAAAGTTGTTATACCAAAAACAAAATCATCTCTGAAAGAATAACAAGAACAATAGATCAAAAGAGAACACAAATATTTATCCCAAAAACCCTCGTGGGGAAGAAAACTTAGCAAAAATTCCTCTATATAGACTTCAACCTAGTACAGTGTAAGACACAAAGAACAATACTAGAATGCTTCCTCTCCTCCGGATGGATTGTCTCTTCTCTCTCTCTAGTGCAACTTCTTGAGTTCTCTACTTGTCCAAATGAGGGAACAACCTCTCCTATTTATACTAATCAGCTGAGAGGCCTAGTAACCTAACTAGGTTGACTTCTCCTTGTTTCCAGGGACGACTTTCCTTGGAAGACTCCAAAATAAATTTTAATAATACTTTTGTGGGTACTACTG
Source organism: Pseudotsuga menziesii (assembly GCA_001517045.1). Classification (NCBI taxonomy): domain Eukaryota; kingdom Viridiplantae; phylum Streptophyta; class Pinopsida; order Pinales; family Pinaceae; genus Pseudotsuga; species Pseudotsuga menziesii. Next base: position 823,250 of record LPNX010300255.1, read on the forward strand.
ATCTGAATTACAACGTAGGTTTTACCTCAAGTATTTACATGACCAAATACATTCATGACATCCTTAATCGAAGGAAAAACATCTTTGGAAGGGGTAATAACAATAATAATACAAAATAGAATATCTTCCACAGTTACATTTCTTTAATAGTTTGTTAGGTTTGAATTTTAGCCTGAACAAGGCTCTGATACCATGTTAAATTTGAGAACCATAGATCTATAGGCCAATATGAGAGCTATTGAAAGTGAATTATGCAGTGGAATAATTAAGACCAATGTACACTAAGCAAAGAATTCATGACACAAATTTCAGATTAATCGGACAAGAATGGATTAGATAATCACAACATTAATCTTCATTCATTAATTAGTGATACAATGATGGTACAATAAATAGAATTTGAATATTGTGGATAGGATTCGAATCTACCAACTCTAACTGATTGTTTAGCTAAATCGGTGTGGAAAAATCACAGTTGGAGCTCACTAGTCTAACTTTGGATGTCTAAATCAGTCTACAATCAGTTAAATGATGAGGTAGGTGGACAAAAGGTGCCACTTTCCCTGCATGCATGCAAAACTGGCACTAGGCTAACTGATAGTGATATAACTGAAAGTAACTGGAGTATAACTCACCATAATTGCTTACCTACCGGAAACCAACTAAAGGTGACTGCTGGTGGCACTCAGAGTGGGATCCTATAATGTAGGGATTGGTCCCAGAGGCACATAAACTCATGCATGACTATGCAGTAAGTGGAAGATAAACCCTAGGTGTGTCCCCCATACTCTAATACAGTGATAATAACTTCCGAAGTTAGGCAAAATGACCAAATAGACTATATTGGACAAAGGAGGATTAATTAATCCTAACAAATTTAAGTGTGTGATTCAATTGAAAATAAGTGCTTATGTTAAAGAAATATAACTGCAAAAAATATTTTATTTTTTATTATTATTATTATTTACCCCTTTCGGAGATGTTGTTCCTATGATTATGGATGTCCTTGATGTATTTGGTCATGTAAAGTCTTGAGGAAAAACCTCCATTGGAATTCAGGTCAGTAGTACCCACAAAAGTATTATTAAAATGTATTTTTGAGACTTCCAAGGCAAGTCTGCCCTGGAACCAAGGAGAAGTTGGCCATGTTGGAATATTAGCCCTATTAGCTGATTAGTATAAATAGGAGAGGCGTCTCCCTCATTTGGACAACCTGCCCACTTAAGCAAGTTCTCTAGAGAGAGGAGAAACAATCCATATAAGGTATAGGAAGTTGTATAGTCTTATTTATTGGGGCTTACACCGTACTTGGTTGAAGTCTATATCGAGGAATTTTTGTTGGTTATTCTTCCCCGCGATGTTTCCTAGGATAAATATTTGTGTTCTCTTTTCTATTGTGCTTGTTGTTCTTTCAGTTTGTTTGACCAAAATTTGTACTAACTACTAAGCACAAAGTTTAGGAATATCTAAGTTGGATAAACATGGATTTTAGGATTGGTTCTATAGGGGTCAAGAGATTAATGTAAACATAGAAAGAATAAGACCATTGAAAACTTCAGACTCTGAAAAATAGCTTCGGGTAAATGGACTAGTTACAAGAACATTCATGATGCCTCAAGTTCAAAGTATACTGATAATATATGGAACAAACTGCTCATTCACAAATTAACATAAAAGACTATGCTAAAAAAAACATTCTAATCATGGAATTTGAGATACTAAATATGAGCATGGGAAATCACAACAAAAACATTGTTGCTCAAGAATCCATAACTAAGATGAATTAAGAGATAATTGCATATCATTGAAATTTAAAAGGAAAGCTAGAACCTGACTCATAGAAGATGAATTCACACATTCAGATAACAGGTATCCAATGGAAATAATAGAGTATATATCTTCATGCTTTCAGAATAATCACTCTTAGCATTTTAAAATCTCACATCCTCTCTACTAGAACTCCCTACCATATTACAAATTGCAGATTTTATGGAGAATACAATACCCAAGCTATCTCAACCTTTTGGATCGAATATAACTCATAAAAATAAAAATAAAAATTAGATTTGTTGCAAAGAAAATATGGAGATGATTTTTGGGCTCAAGATATGCTCTTCCACATGTAATTGATTTTTCAAATGTTGAGATCGAGCTTCCTTCAAATATGCTAGAGATGTGGATCTTATTTGACCAAAAATATATTTGAAGGTAACTGTAATTTGAAAAGTTTAATTTTAACTTATTCATTTCTTTTGTTGTCAAATGCTCTGCACCAAATCTGGAACTGCTTTGCCAAAAATGCAGTGAAGAATCAACACCTATAATTACAATGCCATCATTCTCAAAAACTGAAATTCTCCCAAAGATGTTTTTTAATTCATAAAAATATGGAAATGATAAGATTGGGTTTCCAACTATTGATTGATTGACTTGAAATATTCACCCTTGATTTTGATTTCCTGTTCTTATGTGATAAGTATAACTCCCGATTCGTTCTTATTCATGGCTAATGCATACATTTATATATTACATGTGACGGTTGTGTTTCACCTTCCACCCAGCCTTTTCGGCTTCCTATGTAACTGTTCAACTAACTATTTATTTATTTATTTACAATATATAATCCCGACGGATTATATTCTAACAATCCCCCTCTTAATCCGAAGGGGTGTTCATAAGTCCGAGCATGTTTCTGAATCTTTCAAACTTTTCTTGTCCAAGAGCTTTGGTGAAGATGTCTGCAACTTGATCATTTGTGGAACAATGTCGAAGATGGACTGTCTTGGCCTCTACATGATGTCGAATCAAATGATACTTTGAGTTGATGTGTTTGGTTCGATCATGGAATCTAGGATTCTTAGCCAGCTCGATTGCAGAAGTATTGTCGACCAACAATGGAGTGGAATTTTCTTGTTTTTCTTGCAAATCTTCAAGTATCTTCCTGATCCATACTATTTCTTTCGTTGCTTCAGCTGCAGCCACATATTCTGCTTATGTTGTTGAATCTGTCGTAACTGACTGTTTGCATGATCTCCATGAGACAGCTGCTGATCCAAGACTCATAGTGTATCCAAAAGTTGATACTCCTGTCTCCTTCTCGCCATCAAAATCTGAGTCTGAGTACCCAATAAGTTTGAAGTCATCCACTTTAGAGTACTTGGGTCCAACGTCTTGAGTCCCCTTCAAGTATCTTAGAACTCTTTTTGCAGCTGACCAGTGTCCTTCACAAGGTTTATGCATGAACCTTGAAAGTATGCCAACAACATAAGAAATATCTGGTCTAGTTGTTGTAAGGTAGATAAGACTTCCTACAAGTTGTCGATACTTGGTCGCATCCTCAAATTCTTTTCCTTCGCTTGATGTGAGCTTCATTTTCTGTTCCATTGGAGTAGATATAGGGTTGTATTCTGCCATGCAAAATTTGTTTAGTAGTTCTCCAACATATTTTTTCTGAGATAGGAATATGTACTTAGGATGTTGAGTGACTTCAATTCCTAAGTAATAGTGGAGATGTCCCATATCTGTCATTTCAAAGATCTTTTTCAAATCTTTCTTTATGGATGCTATATAGCTCTCATTGTTCCCTCTCATCAAAAGATCATCTACGTACACCATAAGATACACAACAAATCTTCCAACTTTCTTTATAAACAGTGTTGCATCATCAAGATCAAAATGTTCTAAATTTAACTTCAAAATATGCTCAGTTAACTTTTCATACCATGCGCGAGGCACTTGTTTTAGGCCATACAAGGATTTGACAAGCTTGCATACCTTTTGTTCTTTTCCTTTCACAACACAGCCTTCTGGCTGAGACATGAAGACATTCTCTTTCAAGTCTCCATTCAAGAAAGCAGTCTTCACATCCATCTGATGAACTTTCCACCCTTTCTAAGCAGCTAAAGAGAGTAAGGTACGGATGGTAGCCCATTTTGCTGTAGGAGAGAACGTTTCTTCATAGTCAATTCCTTCCTTCTATCCATATCCTTTTGCTACAAGCCTCGCTTTGTGCTTGTCAAGTGAACCATCTGATCTGTATTTGTTCTTGTACACCCACTTCTAGCCAATTGGTTTGGTTCCAACTGGAGGGTCAACCAGCTTCCAAGTTCCATTCTTCATGAGTGCATCATACTCATTCTGCATAGCTTCTTTCCACTCGGCTCGAGTAGAAGCTTCTTCAAAGGAAGTTGGTTCAAAGTTAGCAGATAAATTAAACTCACAATCAAATGATACATCCATGTCATCACCTAAATTATCTGCTTCTCCTCCATGTATTTTCAAACTTCTCATTCTCGTCTTTCCAACTTCATCATGATGGACACTTTCAAGTGTCTTTGTGGCCCATTTAGGAATCTTTCGTGATGGTCCTGGTTGATCAGCCGGTGGTGCTTCATCATTGATTGAGAGTCTTTCAATTCTCTCAATCACATCATCCAGTTGAACCTCTTGTTCAGGTGAAGTAGCAGGAACTTCTTCATGCGGGGGAGTTGGTGCTTCATATGGAAATTCCAAAGGTTGATCCAGAATAGGAATCCCCCCTTCAAGGTTTGGAATTTCATATTCATTTTCAGAATATGTCTTTGAATGAGGATAACTTTCCAAATGATCAAGCTGTCTCTCTATGGACTGGTCATTTTTATTAGTTTCAAGAAAAATGACATCTCTGGAAATAACAAATTTCTTGTTTACCTCATCATACAGACGGTATGCCTTGGAGTATTCTTCATACCCTAGGAAAATACATTTTATGCTTCGAGCACCAAGCTTGTTTCTTTGCTCCTTTGGAATCAAGGCATAACAGGTGGAACCAAAAACTCTGAGATGCCTGATTGAAGGGNACAAATCTGGAAGATAAAGAACGTTCTTCAACAAGAAATCAGGGAATCCAGGCATCTTTAGTCGAATGGTGCCCATTCCCTTTGGTTTAATACTTGACTTATCTG
>LPNX010300280.1:0-14295 GCA_001517045.1 Pseudotsuga menziesii
TTAATTAATTATAGATGCATATTTACATGATGCTGAAACTTAATATGTGCCGCATGCCCCGATATACCATCGGTGACAAATTCAAAACATAGCATTGCCGGTCAATGGTGGGGCCTTGGCCTTTAGCTCTGCACCATGATCATTACAATATATACATCATGTACATTTAATGTAACGGGGTCAAAACCGGGGCATTACAAGCCCTAGCTTAGACAGCTTATAAGGGTGCAGATGTCCAGTGTAGTTGAAAGGAGGCATCGCACCGGGAATTAGTCTACACCGGCAGGTATTCTAAGTATAACGAATTGCATGAGGACGGTTCATTTTGCACAAGTCATAAGCGGCTTGCGGGAAAAAAAATAAAAAATAATAAAAATAAATAAAAATTAAAAAAATAAAAAAACGCTTAAGTTTGTTTGAGCAGGTGATGCGGTGTGGCATCGCAGCAATGTGATGTTTCTCCGTGCCACGTACCCAGTTTGCAACGAGACAAAGGGCTAGTAAAGTCGCCTTCTGACAGGAAGTTAATGAAGAAATGACCGGTATACCTTACCATAGATCTGGCAACAGCATAATTACTTGTCCATATTTCGCAAATCTTCGACAAGATCAGCGCCTGCACACACACACTTCAAGGAAAATTGATCGGATTTTAGCATTTATTGAGGATCGGGATGACAGGTGTGGTCTCGTCCATGAAATTAATACGACCGACGGGTTCATCCTAGATGACCGTTGCGTCTGGGATTATCTCCTTCAGCATAAAAGCAGAAATTATTCATTCGGAGGGTTACAGTTACAAATGATTCAGCAGCAGCTAATAGCAGAGCTCAGAGGTAGAGAGCTCACGACTTATAAACAGAACACACAGCTGAAACAAAAGAATGCAGCACTCACCACCAGCTTTCAGAAAAAGGCAAATGACTTAAAGACATATGAAGAAAGAGAGCAGGATCTCTCTCAAGTCCTACAGAGCATCGCATTGGAGTTACCCCAATGCAAGATTGAGTTCGCCTTACCTCTCCCGCAGAAGGTAAGAAGAGTCACAGACAGAGCAAAGGCTCTGGAGGAAACAGTGACCAGGATGGAAGAAACAGTAGCCAAGATGGAGGAAGACCACAAAGCACAGATTGCTGAGCTCGAGGCTCGAGCACCAAGCACCCCCCAGGCAGACAAGGAAGCGAGAGTAGAGGCTTTTCGACTCACTTACGCGCAGATGAAATATCACATAGACGATGCACTGTCAGTGCTAACTGATGCGACAAACACATGGTCGGAGTTAGATGAGCATCCCGAGAAAGTAGAAATCCATCAAAGTATTCAGCAGATAGAGAATACCACGGCAGCAATGAAGGAAGAAATTAAGAGCTTAGCAGCTCTTCAGAAGATGAGAAAGATGACAGAGATGAACCACTTGCAGCAGGAAGCGCGGTAGTTGAGAGCAAAGGAGATACACATCAATGACCTGCTTCAACCCTATCAGGAACAAATCACAGAGATAATCGATATGGTTGAGCAGAAAGTTAGGGAGTTCACTACCACCAGAAATGAAATTGATGCAACAGAAGACTCCAGTATTAGTCAAGCTATGCTTGACTCGGCACAGGAGCGTGTCGAGGCCATGCAGAACGAAGTCCCAGGAATTCGGGACAAGTTTCAACGGACTTCGCAGGAAGCCAGGGAGAAGCTACAGCAGGAGAAGCCCACTGGTAGTGGCTCGGGGACGAGCCACAAGTAAGTGTTAGGGGACTGTTGGAGCAGGGTCCCGCAGCTACAGGAGAAGCTGCCATTTTGGCGGATAGACAGTTTTGGCGAAGATGAAGAGATAAGGTAAAGCTACGACGCCGTAGCATGTTTCTAGCTGCAAATCAGAGCCGGAAACCGTGACTGTTGGGACAGAGAAGTCAAGGAAGACGACAGTACCTAAGCGGCCGAGAAGAGAGAGCTCACCCACTGCATTGAAGGAAGCAGCAAAGACAGGAGGGCTCAGCTACCCTCATAAAGGAAAAGGAGCGACAAGGCCGAGGTATTGAAGATGAAGGACAGAAGATGGGAAGCGGTGCACAGTACCCATGGTCATCGTCGGGAAGCATGGAAGACTGCAGAGAGCAGTGGTGTGACGGAAAGTGGCTACTCCAAGTACAGATATGCCGACTGTCACTAGTTAGGGTTTTTGGGTTACTGTTGGGACAGGCCCACAGTGTTGTAATGGCGAGACCTTTGGGCCGCCTATAAAGGGATGTATTTTGTATTGTAAAAGGGTTGGGCAGTTAGACGAGTAGACATTGTTAGACAGTTGTATTATGGAAGCTGAGCTCTGGTTCTATTATTAGCTGTAGTTATCTTACTGAAACTAGTAGCTAGCTCATTGAGCCTGTATGTAACAATCCGCAAGGATTGACAGAGAGGGAAGAAGATATTGTAGAGAAGAAATATAGAGATAGAAAAGAGATCTAAGAGAGAAGGGCTCCAGGCTATGTGCAGAGTTACCCAGAAGATCTCGAGCTGCATATGCGGTGCAGCAGAACTGTGTTTACTTCCCCCGAGTTATAATATAGAAACACAGTTCTGTGGATGTAGCTTCTATCTTGGAAGTGAACCACGTAAAATCAGCGTGTTATGTGATTGATTCATGTGATTTTGTTTGCTTATCATATCTGTCACTCATCGCATGAACTTTGCTTACAGTTAAATGTATGTATGTGTTATTCAGTTCACAGTATTATAGGAGGATAAACACAAGTTGAGGATAAGAGTTTGTCTATGTTTCACTCAAGACAGTTAAGAGTCACAGTGTTAAACAGCCTTATATGTTGAGTCCTGTCAGTCGGACACAAGTAACATTGAGTACACTGAGCCGCAGCGGTAGGATATCGCAGGGAGGCGATATCGCACCACCAGAGGAGCTGGGGTGCGTGATACCATGGGTTAAGGAGCTATCATAGGAGAGAGTTACGTGTTGCCCGGGACGTGGCGATGTGATAAGGGCTAGAGTTATCGTGAGTAAGAGGAAGCTGCACGTCGCGGAGAGAGGCCTCGCGGGCTAAGAAGAGCTGCGATACGCGCACAGGATGCGACAGAACCTGGTCGAAGACACTTGAGTCTTTGGCCAACCCATTAGAATCACTTCGAGTGAGACTTCAGGCCGCTCTGCGATCTGTCGCTGAAAGGGCCAGTGAGCTAGGGGTGTTGTTGGTACATAATAGTAAACCCGGGTCTACCCAGAGCGACCAACACTATTCAAACCCAAAAAAACATATGATGATTCAAATATAATTTAATTAATGTCTGATAAGAGATCCAAGTATCATACTCACCATTAGTGAAGGTTGTACACTGTTGTGATGAGATTTGTTCCAAGACCTAGGGGGGATTTCCACCTCCCAAATTGACTAGTCTTGTCCTGAAACTTCTTCCCTTGAAAATTGCAGACCATGGTTGGGTATATCAGCTGATTATATGTCTGATAAACATGATAATATGTCCCATCACCCCTCAGGACCTTCCTCACCAAGTTTGAAAGAAGTTGGAGGAATTTTGGAATCAATTGAATCCGTATAACTAGAGTTGTAAGACGATGAATTTGAGTACATTATGAAAGAATTGAAGAATTGGTCATTTTGATAAAATATTTTTAAAAGGGTACATTACAGAGTGCATCTATGAAAATTTGCATCTCCAAGCTTAAAATTTTATGGCATCTGAGTGAAATTTCCAGCCATGCATACCATCAATTCATGTTGAAATCCATTTTCTTGTCAATATAATTTCAAGGTATGAATATTTATTGGAAAACTTGAGATTTTTATGCCAATCAAAAGCAATTTCCAGCACTTGTTATTGTTCATGCCTAAGTACATTTTATTAAGGATTTAGTTGGGATAGACCTATTGCTGCCTAAGTACATTTTAACTAATGATTCACAAAATAAAATATCATCAACCTCATAAGAGGAAACTAAGACGAAATCCCCAGCAGCAAATTTGAATAAGACTTGTGGTACTTGATTTTTCACACCGAGATTGGTGAGAGCGACTACAAGCATGACTGAAAGCTCTTGGAATCTAAAATTTGAACCAAATAATATCATATTAGATCCAAATAAGATCATATCATATCCAAATAATTTCATATCAGATCCAAAATTTTGGAATGAAATCAAATCCCCATAAGCAATTTTGAAGGAGACTTGCGGTACTTGTTTCTTCACACCAAAATTGATGAGAACAGCTACAAGCAATACTAAAAGCTCATGAACCTGAAATATTGAACCAAGTAATATTAGATCAGATCCAAATAAGATCATATCAGATCCAATAAAGTTCATATCAGATCCAAAAGTATGGTCCACCGAGACAGTAGATGCACATTTTTCTCCTTTTTCAAAATTCTGAATATTGGTGCATGCAATCTTGTAGGAATTTGCTCGAAGATCTAGATCAAGGAGAGCGAATGGATCACTCCTACAATCTGATATTTTTTCCAAAATATCCAAGGTATTACTTATCTGCACACTAGAAACAACATTAGAGGGAGAGAAATCAAATTTCTCTTCACTTTCGGAAGCAATCACTGGCAAATTTTGCACATAATTTAATGGAAAATCATTGGAAAATGTTTGCATAGAAGTGCAGCAGTTTTTTTCTTCAATATCAAAGATTCGAATGCCTTCTTATGTATCAGCCATATGAGAAAATGAGATATCACAGATCTCATAAACTTCCGGAGCATTGGGAGAAGGAGTCATTGCAAGGAGACATTCTTCAATTCAAATTGACTGTGTAGAAGATTCTGCTTCTTCTTCATCTTGAACAACTTCAACAGAGAGAGTAGAGGCCGAGAATTTTGGATCATGAAATCTTGTGGTGTTGGGTGTGCTCTCCAAAGTGCTATTATGATCCTCACTATTCTTGTGAAAGGTTCTGTCTAATTTTGTCCAGAGATCATTTGGGTATTCAATAGATTTAGTGAGGTAGTGCAAGCTAGGAGAAAGGGACATACCTATTGCTCCAAAGGATGCATAGTCATTCTCATTATCATAAAAATCTTTACCAAGTCCAATAGACACCTCATTGAGATCTTGTCTCTTGAGAGATGCAATCATCTTCAACTTCCATTCTGAATAGCTTGTGAATGGGGTGAGAAGAGGAACTGATGAATCCATTCGAAGTTGTAACTGAAAAAAAAAAAGGGGCACTGTAAGGTCAAAAAACATACACTTTTCAATTTTTCATAACACCCAGCTTAGTTAATTAAGCAATGCCTGATCAACAATTCCTTTTCTTAGGATTTTTGTGGTAAACTTGTCACTTCTGGTGCAGTGCTGGATGGAGCAATTTTGCTCAATTTTTTTTTGATCCAAGTATGAATCTATAGTAGGAGAAGTGCTTTGTCCTATCGAGGCTTTGATACCATATTAAATTGAGCACATAGATCTGTGAACCAAAACACAACTCATAAGATAGATCAGACAATTTCACTTAGAAATTGAAGAATGAAACAGTGCAAAAGATGGCTTGCAACTATGAATGCTTTCATTAATCAAAAGTAATTGGATAATTAATTACAATGTAATACACTGGTATTAATAACCAGTCAATTCGAATGCATGAGAGAGGAATTTGAATTTATTGACTCTACCTAACTGCATGGACAACTCGACATGTCTAAATCATTATCGTAGCTCAACTAGTTAGCCCCAGTTGCCTCAGTCAGTGCACCAGTAAGTTAGAATCAGTTAAATAGCCTAACTAAATGTGGTAGGTGAGGAATTGCACCTTCCCACATGCAATCAATCAATGAGTGGAGCTAATTGAATGCAATTGGATGTAAATGAATGTAACTGACTCCTAACTAGGCTCAATTGGTCACTAACTGAACTCAACTGAAGGAGGTTTGTTCTAGCACTCCCAATGTCTCCTAAATTGTAGGGATTGATCTAGAAGGATCCTCAAATGATGCATGCAAGTGCAGTCAGTGGTAGTTCTCCTCAAATAGTTTTCCCCACACTCTAGTAATTGGTATATTTGGCCCAATTAGGCAAAGTGGAGCTAATGGTGCTAGTGAATAAATATAGACTGAAAGGACTCATGCTTTAGACATAATTTACTAGATTGGACAAGGGAGGATTATAATCCTAATAGATTGTTTGTCTCATTCATTGGCTACATTGCCACATTTACGATACACCTCGATTGAAATAGGAGAAGGAATAGTTAACCACTTCCAAAATTGATTAATCCATAAAGGTCCATCTACTATTATGCCAATGAGAACATAATTGAGTCCTGGATTTCTCTACATATTTCACCATGTAAATTACATTGAAACATATTTCAAAATAATCTGCACTTTGACGTCTTTCTCAAATCCATATCCTAGAACTAGTTTATGGGATGACATATTTTATGTGAAATGGTTCTCAAAATGGTTGTATGTTCAAGTTTTAATTTTTTCATTGTCGAGTAAAAAATAATACCTTCACTTCAACTTTGGAAAAGAATAATATGAAGACATATTGTTGTTTCATGATTTGAATCCATCATCTAGACACTTTGAGCCTCTATTTTCATATAGCTCAGGTAACAAAATTCCACATCCAAATACAATTATTGATTCATGCATATTTCCAAATAGTCCATAAACAATTGATGTAGGCATGTCATCACTTCAAAACGCACTTTCAAAGGAATTATTTTGCGTGTCTACTTACATTCATGGTGATTAATGTTTGAATCCATTTGCACATGTGCGCCATTGTTTGATGTTCCATCCCTTAGAAAAAAAATTGCACAAACTTTCTTCAATTACTACAATGTAAATGACTCCAGGGAAACTGGATATTTAAACAAATATATTCCTACTATCATTGTTGAAAATGATTTCTCAATTGCAAACTGGTAGGTTATCTCACCGAAGGCTCAATGCTTTATAGTGAAGGAAATATAGAGGGAGGTGGCTTTGTAATCCAATGGTTCTATGAAATTTTCCATGCTAACATATACATCTAGACTTGTGAGACACATACCATTTCTATTCATCAAACCCATGTTCAAATGCCATTTATCTAATGCGCTCTCCTATGGGTTCGAAACATAGCCACTTTCAACCACTTGTTTTGGTACACAAAATTAATGTTTCTCCTATACTATGTTCTTCATATTCGGATTGCTGTACTTTGTGCAATATAGAAATGCCTCTCAATACAACTTGCAATCAACCTCTTTTAAGCGAAAGTAAAAAAATACTATAATTAAAATCTTTGTCAGTCAAGTCATCCTATCATTTACCAAAACCTCAAACACAGAAAAATATCATTTGCATTAAACAAATCAACCAAAGCCATGAAAGAGCATACACAATCTCTACTTTCCCATAAACTAAATAATTCAATGCCTTCAACCAATTCCTTCATTGTTCTCAATAACAATATCAATATACTTCAGCATTTAAAAATTGACATAAGAAATGAGGGCCCAAAACATCAACAACAAAGAAACCTTGCAAAAGTGATTAATTGGCAATTAAAACAAATCTAGAATTATTTCAGGACACACCCACTCACACATGTGCAGTATGTGAACACCTACATTTTCAAAAAGACTTGTGTGCTATTGATTTTTTTCTTTTGTATAGTTTCTTTTGCTTAGTAGATGATGCACATCCTCAAAAATACAAAAGTTTTGAACATAATTGCAAATACTATAACAATGCAATTCACAAAAAAAAGTACTTTCATTTGCAACACCTTTACAAATTTGAAGAAAAAGAAAATTGACATTTGTGTCAATTTTAACACATTTAAAGGAAAGATTGGTTGCACCAACAATGGTCTTTTCCTAGGTAAGACAACTTGGCTACAAAATATATCAGATTGGTCTTACATGCACAATCATGAATGTCCCTAACAATTTGAACACTAAGCAATTGGCCTTGGCAAGAAGTCTACCTCACATGATGTCAATTAGTGTGATGATAAAAGGAAAAATTGAATACGAAAATTCCTTCTTCTCATAAACATTCACCTAAAACATTTAATGATTGATTTGAAATACTTGTGTGACACTCCCTTGTACAAATCCAAAGGCATTATCCTCAACACTAAATGGGAAAACATTTTAGAATATTTTCAACAACAACACAAGAATGAAAATTTGGACTTGGAATTCCTTGACTCAAATGACAATGAGGAAGATGTATAACCAATATATAAAACATTGATACACGGTTATGAAGAATCCCATTTGATATCTGACTTTGATAATTAGACCATACAAATTGCACCTTTTGAATGGTTCAGGATGTTGGACATTTTATAGGACAATTTTTCTGAAGAACTAAACTTTCCCTCTTTTTTTATGGTTCTAGTCAACCTTGTGATATTGTTTACCATTACTCATATCAACAAATATCTCTATGGGAACTGCTACATAAATATGAAGGCTTTTCAACGCATATTAAAACATATTTTTCAAAGCAACTCGAATACTAATAAATCAAGTGCCAAATTCTACATGGATCTTTATTTACAGAGGAGAATTAAAAGGAAGAAAACTAACCACCAAAGACATCAAATACCAAAAAAATGTTAACAAGATCTTGATTGATTCTAAAAGAAAACAAAAATCAAAGGCCAAATAATTTTGATTCTAAAAGAAAACAAAATAAGTTCCATAAAAACATGGGAAAGAATCATAGAGGGTATTGGGGTAACAATTATAAAGGCCTTAAAACTCAAGAGTTTGCAGTACCCTCAACTGTGCCTAATAAAAACCCAGAACAAAAAGAACTCTTAAAATGTTGGGAGTATGGAGAGAAACACTACTTTAAAGACTCTCCAACAAGGAAACAAAATTTTAATGTTTATTCTATCCAAGAATCAGTTACAGTTGGGGATATGGCCATGAGCATGCCCAGAATCTACGTTGCACTGAAAAATCGGCAAGCAGACCACCAGAATTCGATGGTCAAAATTGAAGGTATGATAAACAATCAGCCTAACTCTATCTTAATTGATCCAGGCACAAGCCTGAGTTATATTTCACCTAGAGTATTTGATTTATGCGATTTGGTACCTGAAAAGTTTGATAAGTCGTGGCTAGTTTAGTTAGCCACATGTACAAAAAGACAGGTTACTAGTACTGTTAGAAATTGTAAGATAATGTTGAATGATTTCCTTACACATGTGAATGTAAATATATTGCCTTTAGTATCTTATGATCTATTAATAGGAATGGATTAGCTTGAAGAGCATAAAGTTTTGCTAAACTGTTTTGATAAAACATTTACATGCATTGAGAATAATGGAAATGTTATAAAAGTAAAAGGAATTCCTAGGAAGCTAACCATCAGAGAAATCTCTGCTCTGCAAATGAAGAGATTGGTAAGAAAAGAATGCAAAGTATTCGCAGTGTATATAATAAATGACAAGGAAAATGATATGAAAACTAAACTGGAAGACATACCTGTTTTAAAGGAGTTCAAAGATTTCTTTCTAGAATAAGTCCTTGGACTTTCTCAAAAAATGGATATAGACTTCATAATCGATCTGATACCTGGAGCAATAAAAGCATCGAAAGCTCCATATTGAATGAACTTAATCGAACTCACAGAACTAAAGTCACAATTACAAAAACTAATCGATAAAAAGTACATTCGACCAAGCGTGTCTTCCTGGGGAGCACCGGTCTTGTTTGTGAAAAATAAAGACGATACACTAACATTATGTATAGATTACAGGAAACTAAATAAAATGACTATTAAAAACCAATACCCACTTCTCCGGATAAATGATATGTTCGATCAATTCCATGGAGCAACTATATTTTCAAAGATAGATTTAAGGTTGGGTTATCATCAAGTGTGAATAAAAGATGAAGATATTTTTAAAACAACATTTAGGACCCATTACGATCACTATGAGTTTGTCATAATGCCCTTTGGGTTGATAAATGCACTTGTTGTGGTCATGTGTTTAATGAACAACATCTTAAGTAACTATCTCAATAAATTTGTGGTTGTCTTCATTGACGACATATTAATCTACTCTAAGAATGAACAAGAACACGAAGAACATTTTAGAATAGCTTTGCAAGTATTAAGAGAACAACAACTTTATGCAAAGTTCAGTAAGTGTGACTTTTTCAAAGACAAGATTTAGTACCTTGGACACGTAGTGTCTAAGGATGGAATCTCAGTTGACCTAGATAAGGTAAAGGTTATCATGGAGTAGTTGGTTCCTAAAAATATATCTGATATCAAATCATTCATGGGAATCACTGGATACTACAGGAATTTCATAGATGAATTTTGGTGGAAATATGGATTATAGTTCTCATTGATGTCAAAAGAAGTTCAGTGATGACAATGGAATAACCAAGGACATGATGGCAAAGTGAACTCAGTGAAATACAAAGGAAAGACAAAAGGTGAACTTAGTATAAGTCAAAGGAAAGACAAAGGTAGTGATGACATGGCATGAATAACTAAATGGCAGATATGATGACATAGAATAACACAATTGATGAAAAATTGGCAAGATACATTGCCTTTGATGACAAAGCAAATGATGTGACATCATTATAGAGAAATATGGCAATTGGTGAAAATCAGGAAATTGAATAAGGATGGATAAATAGTTAAAACTGATCTAAGAGGGTCTAAGAGAATGACCACCCTAAATCATGGGTTAGAGTAAATTCCCGCAGCACATAGGGGTCTTGTAGACTTGTGTTTTCTCTACCTAACCATGTCTTCAGTTAGTCTTGGAAGTAGTTGAGGGAGAAGTTATGGACCTACCAAAAGAGTGTTTTAGGCAGGTTGGATGAGACTAAGAAAATTGTCTACGTGTCATAACAAAAGGTTGGAAGACTATTTTCAAATGTCCTCCAGAAGATGTGTGTGTGTGTCAGTAAGATCTAAAGATGACATGATCCTACTCCTTGGTAAACTGGATATCCAACCATGAATTTAGATTCTCATTTGGTTCTTACACAACCGAAATATCAATCTGACAAAACAAGAGAAAAATGTCAGTTTGCATGTTGAGATTAAAATTGGCTAAGTGTTAAAACAAAGAAATAGTGAATGCAAATGAGTTCCACAAAGAATCATACATCCAACGGTTAAGGATCAGTTCCTCAAAGGATAGGCAGAAAAGGTGAAGTTTCGCAAAGGATTAAAGATCGGACGACTGAGAATAGTTCAGCAAGCAGATCGACGGTTCGAAAAAAGCATTGCAGGAAAGACGTTGTAGAAATGGAGGTGTGAGTGTGGAATTGTGAAAATTAAAAGGTCGAAATCATGGAAAAGTTGATTTTCTGACTTTTGCATTCCACCATATGGAAAAAGGAAAGTGTGGAAATACAATGGTGGAAGTACTGTTGTGGGAGTGGAAAGCCGGAAAGGAAAAAGTCAGAAAAACTAGAAAGTTTTGTTTCCGTAGTCCACATTTCGCGGTGCGGAAAGGAGCCTGGGGAAAGGCTAGTCCGGAAAGCAAAAACACAAAGTCTTAGAAAAGTTATGTTTTCTGATTTCCATAATCCGCATGCGGAAAGGAGCTTATGGAAAGAAGTAGATCGACGGTCGATATTGTGGAATCCGCAAAGAAGTAGATAAACTATCGAGACTTAAGTTGCAAGAAATCATCAATACGAAAAGTAAAAATATTAAGTGAACAATATTTGGATTTTCTATAACTCGTGACCCACAATTCGCATTTGCAGAATGCGAAATGCGGGAAGAAGAATATTAAGTTAATGGAATGTGGAGTTTCTGCAACCCACGACCCGCAATCTGTATTTGTGGAATTCGGAATGTAGAAGGAGGGAAGTAAAAGATTAAGTTAGCGGAATTTGGAGTTTCCGCAACCCGCAATCTGCATTTGCAGAATGCGGAAAGTCAAGGAGTATTTTAAACAGAAACTGGATTTTTCGCAACTTGCAATCCTCATCAAGTCAAGATCGACGGTCATGGTTGATTCCGCAAGGAATCAACGATGCGAAAGGTAAATGACCTATTTAATGAAATTTTGGATTCTGCATTCCGCATTACAAGGTGAGGAATGCAGAATGTGGAATGCAGAATCAGAACTGCGAAATAGTTCTTGTGGAAGAACAATAACTTAGCTTTTTGAGTTTTTGTTTGGAAATCTATTCTTTTTGGAAAATGGTTTCTATTCTTTTAAGGAGATGATGATCATTTCATATGGCTAGGTGTATGTTTTAAACTCTCTATTTGTTTTAATGCCTCACAATAGTTAGGTATTTTATTAATATGTCCGAAGATATATGGTTATAGAAAAAAAATATGTTTGATATTTGAGGTATGTTACATATGGTATCAGAGCACGGTTTCAACAAGGTTTCAACACACTATTGTTTTAGGAAAAAAAACTAACTCATTTTTATTTTTTCTCAAAAATTCTCTTATACCCAACATAGAGAAGTACAAATATATTTTGCACGAAATATGGCAAATGCGGGAATGCCAGCAGAAGAGGAACGTCGCCCGGGACAACCTTTAAATAATGAAGAGGGAAATATAAGGGAGGGAGAGTTCTAGGTAGATCTAAATGAAAGAACAAAACAATAAATATGAATTAAAAAGGACTGTGGATGAACTAAGTTCTGAATTAAGAAAGGTTAAGTAAGATAACAAGCGAATTTTGAAAGCTCAAGAAGAACTGAACACTATCATGTTAGAAAAAATCCATAATGAAGAAAAAGATAAAAATAAGGATTTTGAACAGGAACTGCCTAAAACTACCCTGTATAATAAGCGTAAGGGTAGGAAGCTGGAATTTTCCATACATAACCCTGACATTTCAAGTGAAGAGTCAGTTAAACATCACACAAAATCTCAAGAGTCAAGCGAAAGTAGTGAAGAAAATAAAAAGAAGAAAAAGTACAGAACTTATGAGAAAATATCTGGGGAGTTCAAGAAAATTAAACCCCCCATGTTTAATGGGGAAATCGATAAAGGACAGGAGGTAGAGGTCGAGTTGTCCGGAATACAAAAGTACTTCCAAATATATAATTACTCAGATGAGTTGAAAGCAAAAATGGCCATTTATAATCTGACCGGAAAGCAGATATATGGTGGCAAGACATAAAGAAAGTTAAGGGTATAAAAGAAAGGTATGTAACCTGGAAAAATTTTAAGAAACATTTTAAAAGAAAATATTTATCTAAACAATATCATGAAGAAAAATCCAAGGAGTTTTATGAACTAAGGTTAGGGGCCATGACAATTAAATAACTCTGTAGTAAGTTCTTAATCGTACTTTTCTATGTCCCCAAATAATTGATGAGAATCTCAAAATACAACAACTCCTTAGCTTCCTGCCCCTCATGTTTAAAGAATGGATTGAATATGACAATCCAAAGACACTAGAGGAAGTGATGAGAAAGGCCAACTTCTGTTATGACAAAAACAAATAATTAAAGAGAAAGTATACCAGCTTGGAAAAATCAAAGGCCAAATAATTTTGATTCTAAAAGAAAACAAAATAAGTTCCATAAAAACATGGGAAATAATCATAGAGGGTATCATGGTAAAGTATAAAGGTTTTAAACCTCAAGATTTTGCAGTACCCTCAACTGTTCCTAATAAAAACCCAACACAAAAAGAAGTCTTAAAATGTTGGGAGTATGGAGAGAAACACTACTTTAAAGACTGTGCAGCATGGAAACAAAATTTCAATGTTTATTCTATCCAGGAATTAGTTACAGTTGGGGATATGGCCAGGAGCATGCCTAGAATCTGCGTTGCACTAAAAAATCGGCAAGCAGACCACCAGAATTCCATGGTCGAAATTGAAGGTATGATAAATAATCAAGCTAACTCTATCTTAATTGATCCAGGCACAATCCTGAGTTGTTTCACCTAGAGTATTTGATTTATGAAATTTGGTACCTGAAAAGTTTGATAAGTCGTGGCTAGTACAATTAGCCACAAGTACAAAAAGACAGGTTACTAGTATTGTTAGAAATTGTAAGATAATGATGAATGATTTCCTTACACATGTGAATGTAAATATATTTCCTTTAGTATCTTATGATCTATTAATAGGAATGAATTGGCTTGAAGAGCATAAATTTTTGCTAAACTGTTTTTGTTAGGTATAACTCCCGATTGATTGTTTATTCAAATGCAAATGCCTGTATTTATACATTTCATGAGGCGGTTGATTACCAACCTCTTCGCCTTCCTAGCTATTCATATTCCTATTATTTATTTACAATAATCCTGACGGATTATTCTAACAATCCCCCTCTTAATCCGAAGGGGTGTTCG
>LPNX010300280.1:26328-76223 GCA_001517045.1 Pseudotsuga menziesii
CACATGGTCAGAGATACTTCATCTCTTCTATAGATGATTACTCACGATATATGTATCTCTACATGCTTCATAAAAAGGACGAAGCATTAGATGCCTTTAAGATATTTAAGGCTGAAGTAGAGAAACAATGCGGCAAGCAAATTAAGATCATGAGATCAAATAGAGGTGGAGAATATTATGGTAGATACACAGAAGATGGACAAGCACCTGGGCCATTCGCTAAATTTCTTCAAGAGCATGGGATTGTTGCCCAATACACCATGCCTAATTCACCTGACCAGAATGGTGTAGCAGAAAGAAGAAACCGAACTTTATCGGACATGGTGTGGAGTATGCTTAGCAGCTCCAATCTTCCTAAATCCTTGTGGACTGAAGCACTTAAGACGGCAGTGTATATATTAAACCGAGTTCCAATCAAGGCCATTCCTAAAATGCCATTTGAATTATTGAAAGGTTGGAAACCGAGTTTGCGACATATGCGCATTTGGGGATGCCCGTCTGAAGTGAGAATATATAATCCACAAGAAAAGAAGCTGTACCCAAGGACCATTAGTGGGTATTTCATTGGATATGTTGAAAGGTCTAAAGGTTACAGATTTTATTTTCCATCTCACGGCACTAGGATTGTGGAATCAAGAAATGCAAAATTTCTTGAAAATGACTTGATCAGTGGGAGCGATCTAACTCAGGACATAGTTTTCGAGAAGGATCATTCAAAACCTCAACCTTCTACATCAAGTGATAGATTGGTTATTGTTCACAGCATCCCTCAAGTACAAACTGGTGTTGAACAACCAATTGTTGAAGTTCCACAAGCTGCTAACGGCATTCTAGTAGATCAGGTAGTTCAAGAGTTTCCAAGAACTCTTGAACAATGAGTTGAACCACATACTTCTCAAGAATATAGTGATACAACATTAAGAAGATCTACTAGACCAAGGAGATCAGCAATTCCTAATGATTATGTTGTGTATCTACAAGAATTTGACTTTAACGTTGGCGCCGAAAATGATCCTGCGTCCTTTTCACAAGCCATGAATTGCAAAGAATCAGAATTATGGTATGATGCCATGAAGGAAGAGATGAATTCTATAAAGAGTAATGAAGTCTGGGATCTTGTTGAGTTGCCTAATGGTGCAAAATCCATTGGATGTAAATGGGTCTTTAAGACAAAGAAAGACTCATTGGGAAACATTGAGAGATACAAGGCTAGACTTGTTGCTAAAGGATTCACTCGGAAAGAAGGAATCGACTACACGGAGACTTTCTCTCCTGTATCTAAGAAAGATTCCTTGCACGTTATTATGGCATTAGTAGCCCATTTTGACTTGGAGTTGCATCAAATGGATGTGAAAACAGCTTTTCTAAATGGAGATCTAGAGGAGGAGGTTTACATGAAAAAACCTGAATGATTCCCCTCTAGTGATGGTGAGCAATTGGTTTGCAAGCTCAAGAAATCCTTATACGGTTTAAAACAAGCATCCCGCCAATGGTATTTGAAATTCCATAATGTAATTTCTTCTTTTGGTTTTGCAGAAAACATTATGGATCAATGTATATACCTGAAAGTTAGTGGGAATAAAATTTGTTTTCTTGTTTTATATGTGGATGACATTTTTCTAGCAACCAATGATAAGGATATGCTGCATGAAGTGAAACAATTCCTCTCTAAAAATTTCGATATGAAGGATATGGGTGAGGCATCTTATGTCATTGGCATTAATATCCATAGAGACATATTTCGAGGCCTCTTAGGTCTATCTCAGGAAACCTATATTAATAAAAATTTTAGAGAGATTTCGGATGAAGGATTGTTCACCTAGTATAGCTCCCATTGTGAAGGCTGATAGGTTCAATTTGAACCAATGCCCGAAGAACGACCTTGAAAGGGAACAAATGAAGAACATTCCATATGCTTCTGCTGTAGGAAGCCTAATGTATGCTTAGGTCTGTACAAGACCTGACATTGCATTTGTTGTGGGAATGTTGGGACGATATCAAAGTAATCCAGGTATAGACCATTGGAGAGCTGCAAAGAAAGTAATGTGGTATCTTCAAGGAACTAAAGACTACATGCTTATGTATAGACGGACGAACAATTTGGAAGTAATTGGCTACTCAGATTCTGACTTTGCTGGATGTGTTGATTCACGCAAATCAACATCAGGATACATTTTTATGATGGTCGGTGGAGTTGTATCATGGAGGAGTGCCAAGCAGACCTTGATTGCCACTTCCACTATGGAAGCCGAGTTTGTCTCCTGTTTTGAGGCTACTTTACATGGTGTATGGCTTAGGAGTTTCATTTCTAAGCTTAGAATTATGGATTCTATCTCTAGGCCATTGAGAATGTATTGCGACAATTCAGCTGTTGTTTTTATGGATAAAAACAACAAAAGTGGGAGTCGAAATAAACACATCGACATTAAGTATTTAGCCATCAGGGAACGTGTTAAAGAAAAGAAAGTGGTCATTGAGCACGTCAACACTGAGTTGATGATCGTTGATCCTTTGACTAAGGGCATGCCACCGTTTAAATTCAAGGATCATGTAATGAATATGGGACTTGGTTCCATTATGTAGTTTCTCATTGTATGGACAATGTTATTTTTAATGAAATTCTTAATTACTGTGCTGTTTTTTCTCATACATATGTGCACCTTAATTTAATTTGAGAAAATTCATCTATGAGGACCAAGAATAAACATAAGGTTTATTCATTAAGAAATTTTTGCCACATAAATTAAAATAGCAATAAATACATAGTAATACATGGAAGGTAATACTTGTCATAAGAGGACTTATCGCCATGATTCTTGTATCTATTACTAAATATAGATTGTTAATAGGTTTTAAGATGAGACATTAAGTTTGGAAGTATGGACCAAGTGGGAGAATGTAAGCTCCCACATTCAGCGGCTCCTCATACTATTGCTGCTTCAAGGGCAAAACTGCCGACAGTTCATTTAGCTTGGCAACCGTTTTCTTTTGGGAGCTGTTGGAGTGGTCCATCACCTAGATTTGTGGAACATACGACACATAGCCCACAGAAGCTTGATGGGAGCTTGACTATTTAAAACCCCCGTTGGTCCCCAAGCTCACTATCTCAATCCCCTTCAGTTTTACACCATCAAGAAGGAGAAAGCAGAGCTTGGAAGCACCGTACAGGAAGCTAAACCTTGTGGA
This sequence comes from Pseudotsuga menziesii, assembly GCA_001517045.1. Lineage (NCBI taxonomy): Eukaryota > Viridiplantae > Streptophyta > Pinopsida > Pinales > Pinaceae > Pseudotsuga > Pseudotsuga menziesii. The sequence continues at coordinate 29,515 of LPNX010300280.1, forward strand.
ACAGGGAAATATTCTACAGCAAGTTCAGTAGCATCAATGGCTGGAGGTATGATCTATTGGGAATTCCTATTTCAATTATGTTTTAGAGTTTTATTCTGCATTTGTTCAGAATCGAAATTTTTGCTAACATGGCACAAATAAAAAATACCTGTTCCTCTGAACGTTGAGATCCGGGTTTGCTAGCTGCCATTGGAGATTTCCTGCATGGTTTCCCTTAGAGTATATGAATGATTTGGAAAACAGGCTAGGGCACATGTACGAATGATGAATTTAGAGGCAGAAAAACTCAATAAATCATGACTGAACGACGGTGAAAAGAAATACAAATGACAACGTGCAGTAACTGTGGTATTGAAAAGTAATGTAACCAAAAACTTACAACTACAAGATCGCTTGCAATGATACGAACCAGAGATGCAATGCAATGTAATATTGCCTTCCTGCAAAATGGTGGCAGCTAGGTTCGCTGTGAAATTTCTGGCATTTTGCAATCGGCTCTTTGTATGCTGAAATAAAAGATGCTATAGAGTTTTGCATTACGTGAAACTCACAAGTTGGGTACACTGGAAATTACGGGTCGTTCATCACGTTAATTACCGTGGTTTGGTAGTATTGACTTGGACACCTTGTCGCTCAGCTTTTACTAGAGAATTAAGTTAGACTATTTATTGAAGTGTAGAGCATTTAATGCAGCTGCGAATCTCAAGATCCAACGATAATCAAGCTTGTTGCAACCGCACTAGATGCTGTGCAGGTCAATGGATAGCTCTCGCTGAGAATTAAGCACCACTTTTCAGGAGCCCACTTATTTTTATGGTTTTTACATGAGTTTAAAAATTTATTGAATATAATATTGGCATTTTATTTTATTTTTAATATTGTTATTGAATATATTAGCACATAGTTTGTGGCTGGATGACATAGATAGGGATCAAATGGTTGAGATATAGCCATGGTATTCTTCTAGCTAAACTAGTTCGACTTTGAGTTATCCATGCATAGATACATGTTATCACCAACATTCTACCTATTATCTATTTATCAACTATCAATTATTTTTTATATTCTTTATTTTATTAGACATTATTCTAGTTATCTACCATGCACTGTTGGTTATCCATTCATAAGCTATGAGTTATGCATGCATGGCTACTAGTTATCCATTGATTAGCTACCAATTATTTTTTTTATATATTTTTTATAATTATTTATTTAGAATTTTAAATTACTTCCCCCACAATACACTTATCTCATCATGAAAAATAATAGACCTTAGTCTACCCCAAATTTCAAATAAAAACCTCTATGAACTTAAATATTGGCCTTTAATTCTTTTTAAATGTTAAATTTAAAATTCCATTGTTATTGTTATGCATTTGTTTTTTAAATCTTAACGTCGTATTAATCAGCTTATAATATTATGAATATTAGCCTTTCAAAATATTAGATGTTTGATTTAAGATTTAAATCTTAAAGTTAAAATAAACACATCATAATATTATAGTAGTCTTTCAAAATAATAGATTATTTATTGTCAAAGAATAGAGTGCAAATTCTGAATGAGTCTAATGTTTTGATATTATGAAATGAATTGTTTAGGAACACCAGCCAACTTACCAATTACGTAAATTCAACAACATTGTAAAGTTGTGAAATAATGCCGTGAGAGGATAAAGAGATCAGAGGACGAGCCCTCAGAGCTTTGTCGATTTAGTTTGAGAAAGTGGAAGAGCACAGTATTAATGCTGCGGTTGTGGAGCACAGTAACCGTTGGATTAACAATGGGATCAAATCCGACGATTGCTGTGCTTAACTATTCAGCTGTAGGTGCTTATTGCTCTCCGAGAAAGTGATGCTCTGTCACATTTAGTTATTCTATAATTATGAAATTGCTTTTAATGTGACTCACTAAAGTCTTTGAATAATAATTAGCTTACTGTAAGCTATTTAATACGATGGTAGTAGAGATATAATTAGCTTACTGTAAGCTATTTAAGATCCAGCGGAAGACATACATGCTGCACTCAATTAATTGACGAGCAGTATTCGCCAAAGTCTTCTAGATAATTGCACGGGATTACAATTTCGTTGGAGTGAAAGTTAATTTGGATTCGAAGTATTTTTCAACGGTTTACATTTCTGAATCAATTGTATATGTCAGTAACATTGTCTTGTATCATGAATATTATAGTGTAATGTTTTGATATTATCAGATGAATTGTTTAGGAACACCGGCCAAGATGTAAATTCAACAACATTGTAAAGTCGTGAAATAATCCCGTGAGAGGATAAAGAGATCAGGGTACGAGCCCTGAGAGGTCTGTTCATTTAGCTTTGAGAAAGTGATGCTATGTAAGATTCAGTTATTCTATAACTACGAAATTGTACTCAGTGTGAGTCACAAAAGTCTTTATGGCTAACAATAACTAGTTTGCTGTAAGCTTTTTAATGTCATTATAATAGGTATGTTTCTGGTTAGATTTTAAGCTGTTTGAAATTCAAAAGACATGCCTATTGCTTTACATTAAATGGCCCACAGTAGGTACTGTAGCCAGCTATTATTCGCCAAAGTCTTCTAAATAATTGCACGGGATTACAATTTCTTTGGATTGAAAGTTATTACAATTTCGTTGGAGTGAAAGTTAATTTGGATTCGAAGTATTTCAACGGTTTACATTGCCATTGTCTTGTTGCAGAATGCATTTTATGGATGAAAAAAATTCATTACTACTTATTTTGGGTTTTGAAAAATAGTAAAAATGGTTTGTATAATTTGATACTCATTCAATAAGACAAAATTGTTTTTGATTGGTTTAGAGCTCCTTACGAAATGTAAAGAAATAGGTTAAAACTTAATGGTCCAAAACTCAGAGGCATCTAACAAAACTGTTTGGAGGCTTGGGTGCATTCTTTTATGCCCTGTGGGAATTTTTAAAACACTAATAGGTATGTTTGGAGACCTCCATACATTCATGTTCTTAGTCCTATGTGCATTTTTTATAATCTTCTGGGCTTTTTCTTTTACTGACCTGCACTAAGTTAAGGTTGTGTAAGCATTTTTTATTGGAGTTGTCTAACTAGGGGAATTTTTGACCACCCGATGATCGGACTTGGCTTGACCTCCTGTGACACCAACGTCCGTGATCTGTCTCCGTCTCTGTCTCAGTTAACGGGACCCACATTGCTCCCCCACCCCATGACCCCATGTTAAGTGATTATACTAATATATAAACTCAATGATTCCAGGTTTATTGAAACCATCGCTTTGAAGAGGATCTATACCCTTCAAGGCAACGATTTGACCTGCAGGCATTCAAGCACAACGCTGGGCAAGTCAATTCATCTCCAGCACTCCAAGAAGGCAAATTGATTTGTCATCCAAAGAGTATAAATCTTTCTGTTCTTCTCATTATTTTATTTTCTTTGTTTTGTTGTTTGATTTGTATGAAGAATGAGGCTAGGAGAGCACTGAGAAGTGTAGATGAAAGTCATGGAAGATGCACAGTAAAACTTGAGGAAAAATCATTGCTTAAAATCCAATTGAAAAAGAAAAACTTCAAGACACTTCAAATAATTAACTTGGTTTTGGAAGTGAAATTTCCAGCTATTGTTTTCTTTAGATTGCATCTTTGAATCTTACATCTTAAAGCTTGAAATCCTCTGTCTTGTTGATGTAGTTTTCATCCATACAAGTTTTAGAGTATGTAATGTCCCAAATTTTGCATTGGGTCACAATGGGCAAATCACATTTTCCATATTCATGAAAGTTGTCAAATGAATTCCAAAAGTCAAATAATTGCCAAGAAAGAAAATCACTAGTTTCCTAGGTTGGAGGTGGAAGCTTTGAGATTTAGAATAAGGGGGATAATAAATGATGTTTAGACATTAGAAGGGGATAAATATTTAATAATGTAGCTTATTAAATAAATACAAAATAAAATTGAAGTGGCAATGGAGCATGGAGACACATGAAGACTATGGGGCCCACACACGCTAGAAAATTGGTGCCACATCGCATCCTCCTCTTGCGATCTCGAATCTATGAAAAACCTAATGTTTTTGGATGGATTATAAGGTTAATATACTTGTCCATATACTTCATAGGTTGAATTTGGGATGAATTGTAACTTACATGGGAGAGGAAGAGAAAAATGGGAGTTTCATGGACACTTGGCAAGATTCTCCTTACATTTATGACATCTATGCCACCAATAATGGAGATTCTATTATAGTTATGACACAAGTCAAATCTGAAAGCTAACATATGACATAAATGACATGTTAGGCCTAAATAGAGAATCTTAGAGGGTGCTCATGGGAGTTGGAGAATGCCAAGAGGATCCTACTCGAATTTGGGGGAAGATGGAAGAGGAAGAGATAGGCCACATGGCAAAGCATGAACAACCACACCAATTCGAATTGTCTTGGGTTTATGGATGATTTGGGGAACCTTAGAAGGCTAAGTATGTTTATAAAATAGATGAATAAACCAAGAGAATTTCTTTTGATCATTTGATGAATTTGGGTTTGTGAAGAGAGAGCTAGTGGATGACTAGTTCCTTGCCTTAGCCAATTTCGAGGGTGAAAGATTTCCATCCTAATTGGTGATTTGGAGAGGCCACTCAAGTATTTCAAGGATCTTCAATGGATTCATAATTTACAGGTGCAAGCTACAAGAAGCTCATGGACATCTCAATATCATCTTGTTCTTCCATTCATCTCAAGTTTTCTCACCATATTTCAGCTCTGTGGAGTGAGGCACACTTGGTGCGATATGCATCTTTTTGAGGGAGCTTCTCTTGCTCCATTATTCTGTATTCTAATGTAAATGCTCTGTTATTTAAGTTCAGAAATCTCTCAGGTCGAAAGGCTAAGATATCGCATGTATTATTGTCAAATATTGAAGAAACGGTGCCATTTTCCCAATACCTTGTTGTAAACTCTTGCAATCTTGATGGAATTGAATATATGTGTGCACCATTGATGATTTATGAATGAATGAACTATCAGTAATGTCTACTATGGGTTTCATGTTTATTAACTAAGAATTTGTGTCCATTGGATTGAATTTCATATCATTTGGAGCAAACTACATCTCGTTTCCCCAAGGGTCCAAAACTTTTTTTTTTATATCTGATTGAAGGAAGTGATAACAGCCATGGGAGGTCGATTGATAATAGTTATGTATATGAATCTATGATAATGTCTTCTACATATCCCCTTCTTCAATTTGAGAATTTGAGTGGGTTTCAGCACACTTGGGAAGCCATTTCTATCATTCACCCCATGGGGGATTTGAGCCCCAAAATTGCTAGTTAAAGCATCTATCTTATTCAGAATTTGATATAGACTTTCAGAAGTAATTGGAAGGCCATAATACATAAATAAACATTATAATTAAATTATTATATCACTAATACACGTTCTAGTACAATTCAAGAGCATTTGGAGCTATTTGGAGTTATCTACCATTGGGGGTTGGAACCTCAAAACTATTAGTAAATTCATGGAGTTCTCTTGGATACCTATTCGACCCCAAAGCCACATATGATTGTTCAAATATACTTTAATTAATTTCTGATAACATATCCAAGTATCATACCCACCATTAGTGAAGGATTTACAATGTTGTGAATATATTTGGTCCAAGACCCAGGGGGGATTTCCACCTCCCAAATTAACTAGTCTTGTCCCAAAACTTCTTCCCTTGCAAATTGCAGACCATGGTTGGGTATATCAGTTGATTATATGTCTAATAGATATGCTAATATTTCCCATCACCCCTCAGAACCTTCCTCACCAAGTTTGAAATCAATTGGAGGAATTTTGGAATCAATTGAATCCATATAACTAGAGTTGTAAGAGGATGAATTTGAGTGCATTGTGAAAAAATTGAAGAATTGGTCATTTTAATAAAATTTCCAAAAAAGGGGACATTATAGTGGTATCAGAGCATGGTATTGGCACCTATTGAAGTTATGGATGGTATATATGAATTGAATAAAGTCATTAGGTCATGTAGTGATGATATGACCAGGGAGGTTAAGCAAGCATTCGAATTGATGGCTAGCCAATTTATGGGTAGTAGAAGTTTCCATGATGAAGAGACACATAAGACCATTTATTTTGAAGACCTTAATGATTGGTTGAAGGAAGTTATGAAAATAATTCAAATAAGAACTCATTAAGGAACAATCAGCAATGCACAAGTAGGGAGGAGACCAAGGAGCTACAAATCTATGTGGGTGATGAAGAAGAAAAATAATTACATCAAGAGAATCAAAAGTCACTCGCAAATGACTTTGAAAAAGATGAGGAAACATCACATGAGAAGGAAGAAGAGTACCTTGAAACAATTGAATATCATTCTGAAACAAATTCTACTATGGAAATGGACCAAAGGGCATCTATGGATGGATGTTTGAACTTTGAAGGAGTACCTAATGATGGGTTCTCACAACTCTATGTTGGTGACACAGAGATCAGATCTAAAAAAGTTGCTACAATCCAAATTTCTCATGAGCATAAAGATGAAGACCTCGTAGCAGCAAATGAAGAACCAATATCAACTTCCCCATCACCACTTGAGCTTCAAGGAGTTGATCAAATCTAGAATGAAGAATAATAGGAGGTTCACTCCCATGAACCATCCTTCATTGAAGGATCCTTGAAAATGAGTGAAAGGGATATCCAAGAATCCCTTAAGATACTCCATGACACTCAATAATTTGTGTCAAATTCTTGTTTGAGAGCTACTTAGCTGGAGGAAACATCCTTCCTTGAATACATGGAGAATATTTAAAGAGCAATGTGCCAGATCTACTTCATGTCTTTTCTTTTTGAAGGAAGTGATAACAACCAAAAACTAGTTTTTTACATGTGATTGAAGGAAGTGATAACAGCCATGGGAGGTCAATTGGTTATGTATACGAGTCTCTGATAATGTCTCCTACATATCCCCTACTTCAATTTTATAATTTGAGTGGGTTGAAACACACTTGGGAAGCCATTTCTATCATTCACCCCGGGGGGATTTGAGCCCCAAAATTGCTAGTTAAAGCATCTATCTTATTCAAAATTTGATATAGACTTTCAAAAGTAATTGGAAGGCCATAATACATACATGAACATTATAATTAAGTTATTATATCACACGTACACCTTCTGGTACAATTCGAGAGCATTTGGATCTATTTGGAGTCATCTACTATTGGGGGTTGGGACCTCAAAACTAATAGTAAATTCATGGAGTTATCTTTGATACCTATTCAAACCCAAAACCACATATGATGAGTCAAATATACTTTAATTAATGTCTAATAACATATCCAAGTATCATACCCACCATTAGTGAAGGTTGTACAATGTTGTGAAGATATTTGTTCCAGGACCCAAGGGGAATTTCCACCTCCCAAATTGACTAGTCTTGTCCTGAAAATTATTCCCTTGAAAATTGCAGACCATGGTTGTTTATATCAGTTGATTATATGTCTGATAGATGTGATAATATGTCCCATCACCCCTCAGGACCTTCCTCACCAAGTTTGAAAGAATTTGGAGGAATTTTGGAATCAATTGAATCCATATATCTAGAGTTGTAAGAGGATGAAATTGAGTACATTGTGAAAGAATTGAAGAATTGGTCATTTTGGTAAAATATTCAAAAAAGGGGACATTACAGAGTGCATCAATGAAAATTTGCATCTCCAAGCTTAAAATTAGATGGCATCTGAGTGAAATTTCCAACCATGCATACCATCAATTCATGTTGAAATCCCTTTTTGTGTCAATATAATTTCCAAGTATGAATATTTATTGGAATTCTCAAAATTGGATTATTCAAAACTTGAGATTTTTATGTCAATCAAAAGAAATTTCCAGCACTTGTTATTGTTCATGCCTAAGTACATTTTATTAAGGATTTAGTTGGGACAGACCTATTGCTACCTAAGTACATTTTAACTAATGATTCACAAAATAAAATATCATCAACCTCATAAGAGGAAACTAACATCAAATCCCCAGCAACAAATTTGAAGAAGACTTGTGGTACTTGATTTTTCACACCAATATTGGTGAGAGCGGCTACAAGCATGAATGAAAGCTCTTGGAATCTAAAATTTGAACCAAATAATATCAGATCAGATCCAAATAAGTTCATATCAGATCCAAAAGTGTGGAATGAAATCAAATCCCCAGAAGCAATTTTGAAGGAGACTTGCGGTACTTGTTTCTTCACACCAAAATTGATGAGAACAGCTACAAGCAATACTAAAAGCTCATGAACTTGAAATATTGAACCAATTAATATTAGATCAAATCTGCTAGCTTCATTAGAATGAGTGAGGAGAGAATAGGGGTTTGAAAAGAGCATGAAGTGTGAGAACTTGTATACTTTTAAATTATGATCCACAAATCCTTTGGTAATGACTCTGCCATTCAAAATATCAGATATTTCAACATCATTGGGAGTAAAGACAACCTTCTTTGGAGACTTAGTGTGGGTCATCTGATAGATTGACAAGAGATTAGCAACAAGACCTGGAACATACAAAACATTATTGAAGGAACCATGGTCAAGATATATTCTACCCTTTCCCTTACTTTTAATTTCATAGTTATCTCCCAACAAAATATTTGGACCATTCGAATCGTCAAGAGAAGAGAAGGCCTCCCTTGTCGAAACCATGTGCCTTGAAGCTCCAGAATCAATGATAAAGGAAGGAGATATTACAGTGCTTTCAACCAAGGCATGAACTCTCTCCTTATCTTCTAAACTTGATCCTCTTTTATTCTTCTTTGCACCTTCAAGAAGAGAGATGTTGTTTTTTTACAGGAGTTGAGTCAACATATCGATTTGTTTCTTCATGTAAGAGCTCTGAGGATGAAATTCCTTTTCATGGTGTGTGCACTTACTCATTTCACCTTTACCTTTCTTCTTCTGGGAATTCTCCTTCTTGGAGTTTTAGGACTCCTCATGAAACTTAGAATTGCTCCATTTTGATCAGGAGGCTTATTATCCTTCTTATTTCCTTTGGAATCCATCATTGAGTCTCCAATAACCAAATCTTGATCTTTGGAAGGTTTGATGGTGCCCATCATGACCAATTTGTCTTGCTCCTGAGTCAAGGATTCCATGAAATCTTCCAGTGAAGGAATATTCTAGGTTCGAGCTACAAAATTAGTAGCATGGAAGGTCGATACAAATACTAAATAGTTAGGGCCAAGCTTCGAAAGTATGAACAAGACTAGTTTTTCATCCTTCTTTAATGTTTCAACTGCAAAACTAGTGCTTTGAACTTGGAGAAGTAGACTTGTAAGGATTCAAAGCTGCTTGTACTTAGTGAAATAATCTCGTTCACTAGTTTATGTTCCCTCATTTCATCTGTCTTTCCAAATAAAGTTTGAAGCTTCTCCCATACTTCATTTGGTGATGTTAATCCATCAAGATGGAAAAGAAGGTCTCTAGAAATGTTGATACATAAGAGACCATACGCCCTTGTCTCCTATTGTGCCACTTAATATTATATGTTGTTTCATTAGGCTCAACCTTAGTTGCCATGGTCACTTTGTAGAGGCCTTTACTCCTCATCAGAATCTCCATATGTTCCTTCCATTCGAAGTAGTTGAATGGAGTTAAGATGATATGGTGATATTGATCCATTCGTTAGCAATTGCACCCTTGAACAGACAGAATGCGCTCCCAATGAGTGATGTCAATCCTACAAAATAAATAGAGTAGGAGAACAATTGAGATACAAAGGCTCTGATGCCTTGTGGAAATTAATCCCAAACTTATATTAATTGAACTAACGAAATTACTTGTAAAACATCCATATATTCACTCAAATTGGAGAATGTAAATGGAGCATAATACAAACTTCTATTGAATAAGTTTATCTCAACCAACTTAATGAGAAAATAGGTTGTCCAAATATATAATTGCATCGAATATTTGAATGCATAAGGATTCTATTCGAATCAAAAAGTCAAAACCCCCCATAGGTGCATAAAACACTTTCATAATCTGTCATGAAGGTCACAAATAGACTGAATGAAGTGTATTAGCTGATAAGTGAAGGAAAGTGGATAAACTCATGCTTTTGGAAGAGAAAAATAAGGAGGGTGATATGCACAAAAAATGAGGTAGTTTCCTTAAGACTAGCTTTACCTTTTTCCTTAAAAGCTGCTGAAAAGCAGTCTAATTCTAGATAAGGTAGGGAAAACTTACTAAACTGGACAGTCTAATGGGTTGTCAGAATCTTATCCTGAATCTTTCCAAAGCGCTCTTGTAGGTATTTTTGGCAAGTTTGACCATAAGGAAGCAAGTGGATGCCAACTAGCTAGTGTAGGACCTAGGAATTTAACCAAAATGATTAAATTTTATATCCTAAGTATGGGAATGGATTTTGATTTTTCTGATAGTATGTACTATGTACCATTATCACTATTAATTTAATGCTAAGTTATTAAGATGATATAGTTCTATTATTATCAAATATTAATATGATTTATTAAGTGGCATTTATACCCTATATGAATTTTTATTTTCTATAGATGATATGCTTTTATAGTCTTATTTATTCCAACATGGATGAGTAACTCTTTTTAGGAATGGGACACTTGTATAAATGGTGTTTCTCATCCTCCTTTTTATTTTATGCATGTAGTATGTTTTTATACTATTTATTAATTATTACTATGCTAACTTATCTAATTAGTTAGTGGTGGAACTGCCACTTGGAGGTAAGCATAGCTATGGGCTATTTTTGTACTATATTATTTAATTAATTTATTTTGGGGTTAGTGGTAACATTATTATTATCCTAGATATCTTACTAATTTATTTATTGAGTGGAGAAAATGAGTCACTTGTCTCTAATGGTTCATATTCTCTTTTATTTTATTTATTTTACTTATGGAGATGTAACTCCTACTCTATTTTTGGAGGAAATGAGCCACTTGTATTTAATGACTCATATTTTCTTAATATTATTTATTTTATTTTATGTGTATAAGTAGGTCGTATAGTAGTGTAAGATAATATTATATATATAACGTTGACATAAATATGTATAATATATATATGATATTTGTGATATGTATAGTTGTTAAAAGTATATATAAGAATAGATGTATTATTATATATATGAATGTTTTTATGTTTGCATATACAATAATATGGATTCTATTATATGTAATAGTTATTAGTATTACATGTATGTAATATTGTGAATATACTATATGTATAGAGGTGAACGCATGTAATGATGTAAATGTAAAATTTGGAGGTGTATGGAAGTGTTTGAGTGTTTGGAGGTGTTTGGAAGTGCTTGGAGGCGTTTTGAGGTATTTGTAAGTGTTTGGAGGTATTTGGAGGTGTTTGAAAATGCTTGGAAATGCTTGAAAGTATTTGGGAGTTTGAAAATATTAGGAAGTATAGTGTGATCAAAAGTGTTATGTTAGTATATAAGTTATAATATGTATCTAATATGATGGTATTGAGTTATGCAATTATTGATATAATTGTATAGATATTGTGGTATAGCATAATAGTTATATGCGTATATTAAATATATAATATATAGGTTATATGACTTTTTGTTGTGTATATGATTAATAATAATATGATATAAGATTGAAGAATAATAATATGTATGTAAACAAAATGGATGTATGTATATAAATAATACATAGTAATCGTAAGTATGGTATATGGTATGAGTGTATGATAGTGTGTTGTATAGCTAGTAATTATTTTATTGTAGAATATTATAAGAGTTTGGTTGTAGGATGTTTGGTTGTTTGAGGTGACTATGTATTTACTTTGATTGATAAGTAGTGCACTACATGTAAATAATTAGTAATGTAATGTATTATTATATATATATATCTTCGTGTGCTGATAATTCTATGTAATGTTATGATAAATAATGACTATTCGATATGATTTCTATAGTTGATGTATGTTGTTTGATATTATTGGTTTCTATTGGATGTTATTGATTGACATTGGTTGATTAATAGTTGATACCTTTATGACATTATCATCATTGTATGTATGGCTATTATTAGTTTTCCTTCGTTGTTCTGGTTGTTGCATGTATGACTGATGCATTTTGGTTGATGTATTCATGGATGATGTATTCTGATTGATGTATTATTATCATTGTCTTCTGCTTGATGAATCCTGGTTGATGTATTCTTATTGTGTATTCTAATTGATGTATTTTGATTAATGTATTCCAATTGATGTATGTTGGTTGATGTATTATGATCATTGTCTTCTGCTTGATGAATCATGGCTGATGTATTCTAATTGTGTATTCTAATTGATGTATTCTGATTAATGTATGTTGGTTGATGTGATATGATTGATGTGTTTTGATTGATGTACTAGGATTGATGCTTGTATGGTTAGTTGATGCATGTATGGTTGTCCTTGGTTGATATTACATTATCGATGTATGATTGATATAGGTTGAGATATTATGAATTGATGTTTGATGTTTTTATGGATGATATATGAATGAGGATCATTGTATGATTGATATTAATTGATGAATAATTTATTTTTGAATGATCTCTAAAGAAGAATTACGCTTTGTGTTGAGATGAAAAGTAATATGTTATTATGGCCCTTTTTGGTTCTTAGTTAGATTAAAACTATTAAATATAAGTTCACTTTTTTTGTTACATTAAAACAAAAAAAGTATTTAGGTGATCTTTGAAAATATTTATCCTTGTGATCTTCATCAGAAAAGTATCTTGTATCATTACTGAAAGGTATCCTAGTAATAACTTGGTGGTATTTAGTATATATCTATTGAAAAGTAGGTACTAACCATGTAACTGATTAAGTATAATGCATATTGAAGATGAACTTCACGTGTCCTTATATATCCAATACTAATTGTGTAGAATGTGGTACTAGTATCTTTGTTTGGGAACTATCAAGGAATCTTGTCGAAAGAAATTATATCCTTGTGATCTTTGCTGAAAGTATCTTGCTAGGGTATCCTTATAGTATATCAAATACCTTTGTTGAAATGCATCTTTGTAAAATATCATAGGGATAGTTCATGCATCTTGTTGGAAAAATATCTTGGTGACACCTCATGCATCCTTGTAGAAAAATTATTTGAGTGATATATCATGCAAAATCATATTGGTAATGCATATCATGTGATTGAATGATCTAAACACATTTCATGTATCTTAGATGCATTTCATATGATTGAAATTGATTAGAATAAGATCCAGTTAGATGCATTTCAAGTATTTTTTTGAACAAGTATCTATATCTCAAGTACCTTGCATATACTGAAGTATTTCATGTAATTAATTAGAAATTTATTTTTTTGAAAAGGGTATTGGGAATGTGAAAAAACATCCTTGTTAAAGAAGTATCTCTATTTCGCGTATCTTTGTTGAAGAATATGGTTTAGTTGTTGGGAATGAGTTCTTGGATTCCCTTAGAGAGCGGTCTAGTATCCATTTCCAGTATGGTAGATTGTCACCCCTTTGCTTCCATCATATCATTCTACTAGTCCAGGTTCTCGCACAGGAAGCCAGGAAATGGGATGGTGACCCCATAGACAGTGGAGACAGACAGGAAGTAGTAGTGGGAATCATCGTAGTTCTCAGAAGAGGTAGTTCTGAGAATTGTTAAACTGATTGTGCTCTTATTGTGGTAGGAACATTGTCCCACAACTAAATCTATTTTCCCAAATTTGAGATAAATATTCTCTCACGTGTTATTCATGTTGTTGTATTCTGTAGAGGTGCCATGGTAACTGATTTATGCTATATTTGCGTTCATGGTTTAGTTGTTAAATAATTTTTTTATATCATGTATTGTATATTTTTATACCTGATGTTAATAATTTGGTTGATTGAAATATGATTTTTCAGGTGAATGTCTCTTTGTTTATATTTGAAGACCATGTAATGGGGATTGAAGATTGACCCTTGCTACTAGTCTTGGTTCTCGCACAGGAATCCAGGAAATGGGATGGTGATATCTTGAGGAATGAGTTAGGTGAAGGGAGTCACATCCCATAGATAGTGGAGACATATAGGAAAGTATTAATGACAAGTGTTGTGGCTTATTGGAAGAGGAGTTCCGAGAAATATTGCTTGAAAACTGAAGGTAGTGATCCTTTTGAAAGTTGTAAAAGCATGTATATAGTATGAATCGAGGATGATGCATGGTTTAAGGGGGAGGGGATGTAATACCCTGTGTGTTAATCCCTAGACATATATAATTTGTAATTGTTTATTATTGTGGCACAGGGTGCCGAAAAAAGGTTCTTTAAGGACCTAGGGACCTTATTATTATTTTGTAAATAATTGATTAATGAAAACATCTGGCACATCGAGGACCACTAAAATAGTATGAGAGGCCTAGATCCACAATGTGAGGGGGAATGGGGACATTCCTAATACTTTATAACTTGTTTGGTTGATCTTGGTCCATATTTATGTCTTGGTGGTTTTATTAGTTGATGATCACCAAAAAATTGTACAACGGACCCAACTTTTGATCATTTTAGCCTATGTTGGTATTATTGAGCCTGGTTAATGATTTAGAAGGCCTCCTTGGTGTTTGGGTGGGTGCCACTTGTTTATTGAGCCCCTTTAGTGATTTTGTAACTTCTTTGTAGAGGTTACACTTGGTTTTGCAACTCCCTTTTGCACAAGTGTTCCCTCACCGCCTATTTTTATCCTTAACACTATAGAAGTTGTGTAAATAATTATGTAAATCTTTGTATAAATCCTTATGTAAATACTTGTGTAACCCCCCTTTCATATTTTGGGAAGATGCCTTGGATTGTGTGACAACTCATCTCACTAATTTTTATTCTTCTTTATGGATGATGTGTCCACACATGAATTTGAGTGGGGTGGAGTGTCTTGGAGTCACTCTCCTCAAAATTCAAATTGCTTGGGTTGGATTAGAGTTAACCTCTTGTGGTTGAATTAGCCCCCCTGGGTTGACTCAAGTTGGCTTACATTGGTTTGTTTTGACCCCATTGAGTTAGAATTACCTTCTTTGGTCTATAAATCCATGTTTGATATCCTTGGTTTGGGGGGTTGTTTTTCATGGTTCTTTTGTATGGTTGTTGATTATGGTTGTTCATACCTTTGATAGTGAGAGATTGGGAAACCATGAATGCTCTGCTATGTGAATGAACTTTGTGCTTGAAGTACTGTGATCTTGTATGGTGTTTGCAGTAAGCCCGAAAAAACCCTAGTTTAGTTCCTCCTCGTCCACTACTTGGCTCTATCATGGACCTGCACATAAATCCTGATGGTGAATGGTGATATCTTGATGGCCTAAGGGGTCTGAATTACCATTGCACCTGGTAGTGGGGGGGAAGAGGAAGTTTGTGGTAAGGACTAGAGTTTTGGATTCTAAAACTAATAATTGAGTTATTCTTGATTGCATCTATGTTGTGTATCTGTTTCCTTAGCTTAGGGGTGACCTATCAAAGTGATATCTGGCTTGGCAGTTCTAAAGGATGGGTGGTATGTGGTCCATATGATGCCAGTTGCGTATTGATACGATAAGTGATTTATCTCATGTTTATTTAATTTAATTCGATATGGTATAATTTATTTATGGATGCACATGAAATCATTGATCAAATATATGAGTTATTTGTGGAAGAAATTTCTCACAGAATTCAATTTATTTATGCAAGTAAATTTTATGAAGGAATTGGAAACTAGTTTTTTGGGATTTTGTGCACAAATTGTTCAATGAAATAATTGTTTGGTAGATTTTCTATGGAACTGATATTTCTTCCCCTGCTCATTATATAATGCGTATTTTGATGGTAAAGTAACCTTGGAATGGTTTAAGACACTTCTCTTGAATGGTTCTACCTTTTATTAAGAAACTACTTCTTCGATTGGATAGTTTGGCATAGTTTGGAGACTTGTCACATGAAGTATTTGTAAAAATGCTTGAGCGTTCATTTTATACATATATCTGATAAATAATATTGAAATGTGTGTGATAATGTAAGGATATATATTGCTGGTAGTGTTGGAGAATTGTCTACCGAAATTCTAGATCAATTTCCAATTTCTAGCTCCTTCAAGGGTAATGTTTTGAGTAGATTTGTGACTTTGCATATGAAATGTTTGAAAAAATGTTTAACTGAGATATAGATATGTTATGAATTATAAAAAAAATTATTTATATTTTTAATTCCATTTGAATGATTCTATGATCTATGAATTTAATTATTCTAGTGATTCCTAGAATTACTAGCCAATTCGAATGAGTATAATTAACTAGTTTTGTGAGTTGTTTAATGGACAGCATGGGAAGAAAGCTACAACCATATGACTGTAAGTTACGCATGATATGTTTTCCATGAGCTATAATATTCATATATTTCTCTTTATTTTGCATTTGGAAAGTTGAATTGGAAACCAAGTACATTGCGATGAAATTGGTAAATAGTTTTTGGATTCAAATCTCTGCTTCTGGTGAAAGATGAATGTACAACCATATGCTCCATTCTTGGTACTTTAATTGTTCTGTAAAATGTTATTTTCCATATTTGTACCTTCACCTCTATGTTGCTCGGAACTCGAACAATTGGTTTGATTGTATTCCTGGCAGTGTTTATTAACTAGTTGTACTGAATGAACTTGAAATGTTCTTTGTTTGTGTACTCGGATCAGATTTTAAAAAGTACTTTATTTTGTTGTAGGTGTATGCTTAAATATGTGTATAATGTCTGTAGGTTCACTTTTTGGTTCATTTTCATGGTTGCATGTCGAATTTTTGCAAGACCAGCTATTAGCATTGAACAACTAGTTAACTAGTTCTTATGGAATCATTTTCATAATTATATGTTTAATTAATTGGAAAATGGTAACTAGTCATGATTTGCATGTTATTAGGTGTTGATTATCCATTGGAATTGATAAACAATGATTAAGTTATAAAAAAATGAAGTTATATTAAGTACCATCAATTGTGCATTAAGTGTTGTTAAGTATCGTAATCGGAACACTAATTACTAGTTAATCATGATTAAGAGTAAATGGACTTTAGAGGTAGAATTTATGTCTGAATTGGATTGGAATGGATATGTAATGTTTCTATAAGTTGTTGGTAATCCTTCCCTGCCCTTGGATCATACATTGGAATAGTTATTGAATTTATTTTAATTTATTGGTAATTAAAGGGACTTTGTCATGATTAAATCTTGAAAAAATGAAATTTAATATTTATTTAACTAATATGTTGTGCTAATGCTTGTGGGAGGGCAGAGCAAGTGGTAAATGGATTTTTTTGTAAATGGAAGGTCTCGTGTTCAAATCCCCCCAAATTGTCCTGTGTGCCATGGTTCGGGCGATGTGGTTACACCTAGGTTTATAGTGGTAGCAGGATTGGATCCCTGGACCCCGTGTCACGTGAGTACCAGCCTGACCCCAGTTGTCGATTCCCCTAGTAAAAGAAAAAATGAATATGTTGTGCTAAGATTATATAATTAACCTTAGAGAGATAATTTTATGTCCCTCAAACCCATTGATAGCCCTGGGGGACATTACACCATGGGACAATCAGCACTAGTAATGGTGCATATAGTCTTGTGTCATGAATTCTTCCTTTGGCATTTTCACATACTCGACACTATCGGATTGAATTTTTTACATCCATCACCAATCCTAGACATTAGTACTTTTATTTTACCAATGCCTTGGTCTTGTCGATGACAAAGTGTCCACTTAGTCCACCACTATGTAATTCCTTGATAAGATTATCCCGTATTGATCCTCTAGGGATGCATAGTCGATGCCCCTTAAATAAATATCCTTCTTGTATGAAGTAATCCAATCCGAGTATGGAGTTCTATCACCACTCTATGGTTCCTTCGATGCCTTCCATGCATCAAAAAAATCCTCATTGACTTCATAGTTGGCCTTTATTGACTCTAGCCTTTTGTATTTCACTGTAGTCGTTCCCAATAGCGCAAATCTTTGACTTAATGCATCATCTACCTTATTAGTATTCCCCGACTTGCGTTTCAACACAAAGTTGTAACTTTGCAAGATCTCAACCCATTTCATGTGCCTTTGGTTTAGCTTCACCTAAGTATTCATGTACCTCAAATCTTGGTGGTCAGTAAACAATACAAATTCCTTGGGAAACTAATAATGTCTCCACTTCTTTAATGCATGGACAATGACATAAAATTCATGGTCATAAACTGAATAATTCTCCTTAGCATAGTCCATATTCAACATTGAATAATGAAATAAGTCAGCCTTCTTGGATACACACAAATCCAATTGCTAATCCACTTGTGTTGTAGTTGACTTGAAATACTTTGTTGAAATCTCGAAGAGCTAAAACTTGGTTCTCCATCACCTTCTACTTAAACTTCTAAAATGCTCGTCAGGTTGCTTCCATCCACTTGAACTCACCCCTTTTCATGCACATCATCAAAGGTGCACATATCTAACTAAACTCTCTTATGAGCTTTCAATAGAAAATCGTCAAGTCCATGAAAACTCCTTACCTTAGTGGCACTCGTCGACTCTGACCACTCTAGGATTACTCTAACATTTTTTTAAATCCATTTTCATCCCTAATCTAGAAATAATGAATCCCAGAAACACTAACTCCTGCTACATGAAGGAACACTTTTGCAAGTTTATCAACAACTTCTCTTGGCTTATTCACTACAGTACTTGTTGAAGATGCGACAAGTGTTCTTCCTACAATTTAACGAAAATCAATATGCCATCGAGGTACACAATGACAACTTTCTACAAGAATGACTTCAACACTTCGTTCATCAATCTCATGAATGTGATTAGCGCATTTGTCAATCCAAACGACATAACCAACCACCCATACAACCCCTCCTTTGTCTTGAAGTTTGTCTTCCATTCATCACCGTCCTTAATTTGGATATGGTGGTATCCACTATTAAGGTTGATCTTGGTGAAGTATGTCACTATGCTCAAACAGTCAATCAAATCATCTATCCTAGATAATGGAAACCTATAATCGATGGTAATGAGTTGGTGCACATCCTCCACTCTCCATCTTTCTTGGGTGCCAATACAACTGATATTACACATGGGCTTATGCTTTCTCTTATCAATCCTCTATCCAACAACTCCTAGACCTATCGGTTCAATTCAACATTTTTCATCGGCGTAATCCGGTGTGACGCATAGTTTGGTAGACTTGACCCTAAAATCAAGTCGATCTGATGGAATATACTCCTTGTCGATGTCAATCCATTTGACATATCATCAACCATTATGCCTTTAAACTTTGAAAACACTTATTTGACATCCATCGAGATACCTTTTTTCAGTATGTTGACACTCGATACTTTGGGAATGGTTGTGAAGTAGTATTGTTGCTTCTTTTCCTATTGGAATTATTTATCTTAACACATCAACACTCGCTTTTTGCAATTACCACTCTCCTATCCTTGGCATCCTTGCTCTTCGACCAAGGGAATTAGTCAAAATATCTTAACCATGATAGTTAAATATTGAACAACAGGGAAACCAATGCATGTACAGGGACTACTGGTTCTGTTTATATGAAAATTCATCCACTATTTAGGTAACTACTTCAACATATATATAATTTTAATGTGCTAACTCAAGTGGTTGAGTAATTTGAACTTCACGCAAGAGGTATCAGGAATCGGGATCAATGCCCCAGACTGGTTGTCTCTCTTGCATACCTCACTTGTATTCCTCTTGGGCTAGGTGCCATAATCAGCGCTAAAAGGTTTGCATAGTGAATCATCTGTAGATGTAAGGAAGCACCCACGAGTTTCCTTGCAAGTTGTTCCTTGAAAAAAAACAATTTCAACAGATATATAGCATAGGTAAGTTTCTCTTAAAGGATGGTAGTATCAAAAGTTTCCTGTAGGAATGAAGTCCTCCCCTGGAAGGATGGATCAAGTACAACTTCAGTGATGACTCTAAAGGAAACTCTGGCCCGTCATATCAGACAAACTATTTAGGGATTATCAAGGGAATATTAATGCAAATTAATATAAACTGTTGGGAATGAGATACAATAATCAAGCAGAGATGGAAGCCTCAATAATGGGTGTCACTGAAGGCCCAAAAAGTGGATTTAAGAAAATCATTTGGGAAGGAAACTCCAATGTAGTAATTGATCGTCTCAATGGTAAATATCATTATTAGTCATGGCCAATGTCTATCCAATCCTCTTGGATTAGGAAGGATGTCATATGTTTTGAATGCTATAGATTTTATAATGTCAAAAGGCCAACCAATCAAGTGGAAGACTGGTTTGCAAAAAGAGTTGTTTCCACCAAGAGAGATAAATTAATATCCTAAGGAGACCATCCCATAGTGGAAAAATATGATTAGAAAGAGATTTTGGTTGGTCTTATTGACCCAAAGAGACAAAGGGCCCCTCTTCCATGTTAAGCCCCATCCTCCCTTCTAACTTATACTATATAGTGACACGAGGCTTTTCACTTGCTCAATGTGGCAAAGCTAACACACTTCATAAGAGGGCAGGAATCAAGTTTGTCTCCCCTGTTATGTTTCAACTCTTCTTGATGCAAAGCATTCCCAGAATGAGTAAACCAAGAAAAAGAGTTCAACCCTACACTGGAGTATCGTCACTGGAAGAGTCTAACCAGTGGGGAAACCCTGTCAATGATTCAATACCAGGGAGTCGTATGAAATTTTTATGGACCAACAAGACCAAGAAGAAAGCTCATCAGTCATGGATTCATGAAAGTGCAACCAGGTATCCAACAAGAATATTTACCACTCTTTGTATGAATTTAGAAAATGCCTCAGGGACCCTAATGAATAGAATTCTAGACATGGAAAGGTTCAACGAGAGAGCAATTCCACAGTTAAAAAACATTTTCTCTCCTATGTCAAGCAAGTGCTCAAAAAGAGAAGCAGGAAGAAGAGGATTCAAGAGTAGAATTAACAACTACCTGTAATTTCTTATGGATGATGTCTGCAAGCAATAAGACCAGGATTTTATGGAAGAGGAGGTGCTACCTTGCAGCAGAGGAGAATCTCACTATAGTTTACTAAATATTCAACACAATAGAACAACCATTTCAATAAATCAGAAATGTGTAACATTGGGTTTTATGTTTAATATAACTTGTCTAAGATGCTTAATATATAGGATAGATTGTTAAGCTAGGTATGGAACCTTTATAAACTCTTTTTTTGGACTCTAATTTTAAAATGTAACCTGTAAAAATCACAATCTGTCAAGACAGATAAATATGGGAACTTCCTTAGGTTTTGGAGGCCTTTCTCTAATTCTGTGAATGCACTTGGTGGCTCTTCCTTATAAAAAAAGGTATACATAGGTAAGTAAAAGCAATGACTAAATTCAATGAGGACTCTTGGACACAAAATGTTTAGAAACATGGATGATTGACAATGCATACATAACCAATAATAATCTAAACAACCTACATCTCGCTACAAAAGAATCAAGTCATTGAATCAGGGTCACACCAATGTGATAGAATTTGTTAATAAAAAAAATCAGTAAGTTCTTCATGAATCATCAAAATGAAATTTTTAGGATAGAAAAAAATATGTCAACATTGTAGCAAAGGATACTTATCCTTTTCTCAAATATATTATAGTTCTGATTGATCAAATGCATTGGTAACCCCATCATCGGAATGTAAAAAGAGATGAAGAATGAATATGGAAGAGAATAATTCAGTGAGATGTGAGTGCTACTCATTCTCTTCATCCAAAACAAATAGACATGAAACATGAACGCAAATGTGGCTGAAATGAAAAAGTGGAGAGTTCTTACAATGTATATAATAATGATAATCCTTACTCTTTCAATGTGTAAGTAGGTAAATGATTGTTACAGCCCAAGAGGTTAACTCAATTAGTTGTTGTCAATGTTGTGACATTTGTCTATTTCCGCATCAGCAGGTTCTTGGTTCAAATCCCCTTGGGTGAGGTGCACTAATATACAACTCTACTCTGACATGTTTACTAGGGGTGCCATCCACAAATATATAGAAGCATCCCTTGGGTTTCCCTGTAAGGATTTCCTTGGAAAAAACAGGTAAATGATTATTATAAGTTGGAGGAATTGTATTCATGTGGATGCCCATTTTTCCACTAGACCTAATGATTATGAGAAAGGTTTAGGAATTCATTGAAAAAAGTTACTTGTGGAAGCAATTTATACTAGTGATGCATGATCAAAATATAAGCAATTTCATGATAATGGAAAAATTCTATTAGAACACAATCTCTAGGTGGTTGAAGCTGCAATTCCTCAATCTTTTCTATAAGCCCACATTTTTTATGTCAGGGTCTATACTATGTGTGCAAAGAATACATCATGAATTTTTCCAAGTGGACATCAATTTGTTAGTGAAAAGTACTTGCAGTCTAGACAAAAAAACACAATTCTCTCCAAACAGGAAGAGGTTATTGACCAATATTAAAGGAAGCTTCAATCTTGAATCATCAGGTATACACTCATGTAATGTGGGACTTTGGTTTTGCATTTAAAAAAAGGACATATATATTCATATGAAAGAGAGAGTAACTAGATTTACAAGAGTACAAACTTTATAGTTAACTTGCTTCTAGTTACAAATTGAGGTGAGAAAAGGCAATCCCTTGAGGTGAGAAAAGGAAATCCCTTAATCTAGTTCGTGCAATAGAAGCTGATTGTAATATAATGTTTATTGTTATCCAAGTTTTTTTCCACTGCCAAGATGTATCTTTAAAGATATTAAAGGCATTGGAAATTATATGGAACAACTACAATCATGCAATACTTCTTTATGCCAGATGGGCTAATTTACCAATAAGCTGGTATCATCAAAAATTACCATTTAAGGAGAAAGAATGTGCCACCATGCAAACCAATTTTGTTTTAGAATGCTCATTAATAACCCCCTACTTAATCAATATTAAAAACAATATTTTCCAAAAATTTTACAATTTTCTTGAGAATATATTCCTACTCCCATTCAAGCAATTATCTCTCGTTAAAGATTTAAATTGAAATAACTCAAATGCTGTGCCAAGGAAGCAGATCCCATCACCTATACCTCTTGCTTTCTAGCTGTTTGGAAGCATCCTTAAGCTTTTAAGTGTACCCTTCAATTGGAGGGGTCAAATAAGCCTAATGTCGATTGGATGGAAATGGTGTCAAGTCAGGAATAAGAGTTGCTTCTTTGAG
Organism: Pseudotsuga menziesii; assembly: GCA_001517045.1. Taxonomy (NCBI): domain Eukaryota; kingdom Viridiplantae; phylum Streptophyta; class Pinopsida; order Pinales; family Pinaceae; genus Pseudotsuga; species Pseudotsuga menziesii. The sequence goes on from LPNX010300280.1 coordinate 52,754, forward strand.
ATGAGGAGGAAGAGATGCAATTGCATTATTCTTCAATTTAAGACTCATAGATTCCTCGGCCTGTCTTTCTCTCAAATCCCTCGCCAGCACCCTACTCTACTCCTTTGCAAGATGCCTGCCTTCCTCTACCGTTAACTCAAAAGATGGGATTTCATCTTTGTCTACAGTACCCAATGCAATAGGATCCAATTGTTCTTTGCTCAGTCGTGGTTTGTTCCTCCTTGGACTTTTTCTTCATTTTCTTTTCTATATCAAGTTCGCTCTGTCTGTCCTTGCTGATAAGAACTAGTTTTTCCCTTTCCATTTCTCTGATCCTCTCCTTATCATTCAAGTCCCTGCCACAAAAAGCTTTATTTGCTATGTATCACTAGTCTGCGGTTTCTTGTCCAATTTAAAAAAATAAATCAGAAAACGTTCAAATTCCTATGGACTAAGTTNAAGTACCTGCCACAAAAAGCTTTATTTGCTATGTATCACTAGTCTGCGGTTTCTTGTCCAATTTAAAAAAATAAATCAGAAAACGTTCAAATTCCTATGGACTAAGTTTTACTTTTCACGGAGTGAATTCCTAGCCTTACAACATCTTCCCAAATTGTCATGGATTAATCCAAAATGGAAACTGTGTTTTCATAAACACTGGGGTTTCAATAAACTGGACTCTTGCAATAGTAAATTGATGAGGTAAAATAGTTTCCATAACAATAATTTGCAACAGGATTGCACTAGTAGTAAACTACATATTTTTTCAATAAGTATAATAACCACATATTTGTATTCAAGGTCTTGTCTTCTTTTTCATCCACATGGCCTTGTTTGTTTATCAGAGCCCTATTTGTTTATCAGAGTAGATTTTGATGTCATTAAAGATGTTAATCTATGAGTTAATACTTCTGTTAATCAGTTCCTTAATTTAATGCTAATCATAGTTGCATATATCGTGTCGACGAATATATCGACACCAAGGGCCCAAAATGTAACTTATCGACAACAATGGCGAAAATATTGGAAAATATCAACATATGTCGTAAAGCATACAAAAATACAAAAATAACCATTTTTTCATTTTTTTTACATCTAAAACAACAACAACAACATCAAATAAACACATTGCTACATAAATATGAAAATACAACTAATATATAAGATGCATAAGATGTCAAATGGTGGATCATGATCACATATGAACTATAAACTGAAAATACTGAAATATGTTCCTAATGGAATGATAGAAAATCACATCAAATTATCAAAATAAATGTCTCTCAAGAGATGAATCATCATGACTCACGAGTCATGAGGCATCTAGATACTACATAATACAATGATAAATAGTAGGAATCATCTATCCCCTCTACCCCTTTTATAGGCAAGGGGCATCACTCTTCCTCTGGAAGCATTAGGGGGTCCAGTAGGTGCTATGGATGAGTTAGGAGTCAAATTGGAAGCTCCAACTACTCAGGATATGGTGGAAGGTAATGGGGTTGAGGTGAAAACCAATGTGAGTTATCTCCTCCCATAACTACATATCATAAAATTTATTGCCTATACTAGGATCTTATTAATCAATAACACTCTATGCCCCCCTCTTTTAGGCTCTAGCCCTTGCCTATACCTCAAATCTTGAAGTTGATCCTCCAATGACATTATTCAACACTCTACCATTTTGATAAAACTTCCCATGCTTAATGAGTTAAGGGTACATTTTTATTAAGGTCGTGATAAAATATTTCAACAGTCAATGCCACCAACATCAAGGTACATAGAGGGATTGATCTGCTCAATTAAATGCAAATCCCATACCCTCATACTTGATAAAATCCAGTGGAATTGTTGCAATCTTGAAATCTTGAAAACTATTAAGTCTATCGAATTCTAAATGGGATCTAAAATTCTACTTTTTGCATATGAAGTCAGATGAGGTTGGAACCACTCTCAAACATCTTGAAACAATTAATGGTAATGTTAAAAATTTAAGTAATCCTTTTCATTTAATAATTTAATATTAGTATTTATTAGTTTAAGAATTTAATATCTATGGTTTTGATAACACTGCCAAACACTTAACCCGTGGATTTATTTCCCAAATTCCATGGAATTTTTTTTAGCAGGGCGATATTTTCCAAAGTATCGCGACATATTCCCATTATATCGTGACACATTCAATATATCGTGATATATTCAAAATGTCATAAATCTCATGATTTTTTAGTGGCGATATATCGCCAAGGGGAATGACTTGCGATATGGGCGATATATCGTCGATATATCTAACTATGATGCTAATATATGTTGCATGTAGTTGTTGTAGTTTTATGTGTGGATACTTGTTTATAGTAGTTATTTATTTATGTATGTATGTATTCGTTATACTGCAATAATCAAGTTGCTCTGCATCCTGGCTGGGTAGGGATCCATCAAGATTTCATGTTTGTGTGTAACCATGTGTATATGTGATGGCTCATTGAATCCAGAGGATGCATGGCTGCATGTAAAATGGACATTAGCATAGACTCATCTAAACCCAAGTTTTATATGCATCTCAAAGTTGCAAAGTTCAAGGATGCCTATCTCAATGCACATATCAAAGAAGATCGAAATCCAGAATATTCAACATCAATCTTCTCAAACTCATGGTGCATATAAGACTTGGGTTTACAAGGGTCAATGATAGTGTCTATATATATGAACAATGAATAATGAACACACACAATGACAACAGTTCATGTGTACAAATTTTCTATCATGTTATGGATTTCTAAACTTGTGTAACTGTTCATTCCATGTGTTTAAAAGTGCACTCCATCGTCAAGATTCTTACAACAATTAGAAAGCTTGCTTGAAGAGTAGATTATATTGTTGATTTCCTCTTGATGGGAAGAAGTCCTCCATCTGGTTGAACCATTTACATTGATGCTTGTAGCCAGATAGGTATTTCCATGGGTTTGTGTCTTTCCCATGGGAATCGTCACTATTACCTCTCAAGAACTTGGGAAATTCACTTTAATAAAGTGACTAATTTAAAGTGAATTCCTTTTTATAAGTAATTGGGGTTCATTTGGAAAAATTCTAAGTACTGGACATTAGTGATTTAATTTAATTAAATGAATCACAACAGTAGATCTCAAGTGAGTGAGATCTAATCTCAACCATCGGATTTAGGGTTTTGGTTCATCCAAAAAGTATAAATGACGACCAAAGGGAGATAGAAAGATACAGAATATCATAAGCGAGAAACTCAAGCATAAAGTGGGGAATTAGGAGAAGGAATTTATGATTTCTAGTTCTTGGTTAGAAGAGATAAAAGACATCAGGTCAAGAGCGCCAAGCATTCGTACGAATCTGGCAGAGGCAAGGGCGAGCAACAAAAACAACCAAGCAGTTGTACAGACATGTCGTATAGTTGTAAGGTGCAGTTGTGTAGATTATGTATATGTGTACAAAAATTCCATAGTGAATCCATACAGAAAAATCAGTACAAACCATAAAGACAGATTGTATGAAATATGTATAGTCGTACAGATCAACCCGTATGGATAGGACAGTTGGGGAAGCATAGAGAAAAAAAAATCTGGGTTTTCTAGGTTTATGTTGAAGTCTCTCAAGGCATATTTGCAAGAAAAGCTTCATCTTCTCGAGGGTAGATTTCACCAGGTTGGTCGCGTATTTTTCTCAGGGACTATTTCCTAGGAAGGAAGCCCTTGTAAGCTTGGAATATTTGAATGAAAAGCTCATTTTGAAGGGAAAAAAATTATGCATGTGTTTTTTTTATCTCTATTTCCTACATTGCTTCTGTTATTCATTTATGTTGATAGATATCAACAAGTATAAAATAATCCGTGAGCTGAAAATTAATTTTTAAGCAAGGAAAATCACTAGGAATTGTTTTATCTAGTGATACGGTTAGAAAAATTAACATGCTATTAGAGCAGAGACCCTGAGAGGGAGAAGGTATGAACTCTATTGTAGAACATCTAATAGATAAGAGTGACCAATAAACAGATCTAGTGAAAATTTGGGGTATACAACAATAGATATTGGTGGGTGCTTGAAGGACAAGGCATGCAACAATTATTTGTGTAGATCTAGTTATGAAAACATCCAATCTCTAAGATATAAAGACAAGTTAGATGGGGCATATAAATTCCTATCATGGAAAGCAAGGGTTACACTACTCTTGAATGTTAAATTTTAAATATAATTTTCATCTCTTTCAACTTTAACAATAACTAAGGATCATTGTGTTAAATTTAGGGTTTGAAGAAAAATTTAACAAGTATAGAAATACACAATAAAACAGTACCACTGAAGTGAAAAATCAAAACAATAATAAGACAGTAGCAGTAACAAAATTTAACTAAACAACAATAACAAAAGCATATCTGGTGACTTACTTGAGTGAATAAACCCTCCTTATAGTCAGAAATAACTTTCAGATCAGATCTTGCCACTCAGAGGCAAGTCAATAATAGGAACAAAACTGACCCTTACCTAAGGGTATAAACATACATGAGAGAGAGAATCCAAGTGCTGAAGTATAGGTTTTGACAAGTACAACAACTTACCAAGGGTACAATACATCCAAAATCAATCCAAAAAATATTAACCAAGATAGCCAACAATTTCCCAACAATGAAGGGAAGCCACAAAACCCCACAATAGTGGATAGAATCCTTCTAGTAGCCCACAACATGCCCAAACAACTCTCAACAAGAAATTCCAACCTCAAATCGGTGAACGGTAGCCACAAGGAAGGCTACAACAGTGGACGTCAACTATAAGTAGGCAAGAAACACTCTCGAACAAACCTCAATAAGCACGTGCACCCTAAGAATTAGTCCAAAAAGGCAATGACACCCTCAAGCAATCTAAGACAGCAAGCAACAATCACAATTAGACTCACAATACCTACAAAACAATCCACACAAGCAACAACACCCTTTAAACAGGAAGCAACACCCTCAAACAACCTACAGTAGTGAACAGTAGCCCCAAGCAACCCTAAACACCATGCAATAGCCACAAAACAAGCAACAAAAACCTCATGAAGGTTCAACAAGATAGTGGAACTTCGAGGATAGTCCATGGTAGCAAGTAACAACCCCAAGACAATCACAGTTCACACGTGTGTAAAGGAAAGGAAGAGATCAACCCTAAGAAATCCAAGCAAAGGAGTTGTCCAGTTGTAATAAACCCTAGATATAGCAGCATTATACAAGGAGGGATCAAGACAAGCAAAACAACCAAGAAAGAGGAGCTTTGAAACCATAGACATCGCCCAAACAATAGTGTTGAAAACCCTAGACCAGACATGTAAAATATCAGAGTTGAGATGCCTCTTCAAGATGCTTTCATAATGAAGTCCATGCTCAAATTTATAGCCTCTCGATGACCTCTAGAAGGTTCCACCTTCTAGTTGGTCATTGAGGTTAGGGTTACCCAAATAAAGTCAAGACGTCACCCCTTTTAGAAAGGTTCTACATAAAACAAAAATTAATATTAGGATGTCTTAAGGTGAGGGTTACACATAATACATAACAAAGGGTAAGTTACCATACTTAGGATGGGTGCTAGCACATAGGACCAACAAGGGAGGGGTCAACACATGACTAAGCGAACACAAGGGTAACCACAATTCAACAAGAGGTGTCACAACAAGGTAGGAAGACAACCCTTCTAACCACAAACAACAAGGTGGGAAAATAACCCTTCTAACCACAAGTAAAAAAGGTGAAACAAGGTGGGAAAGAAACCCTTTTATCTCTCTCTCTCTCTCAATCTATGTGGTCCACAAGTGTTCCATACACTAACTGGAAGTTTATCATTACCATATAAGGAAGGTCCACACTATATGATGTGATCCTATGGTCCTACTGACTTCTCTTCAGGTCAAATACTAGTGACTCCATCAAGGGTGGCCAGTCCCTTGATGAAACCACCTAGCTCAACCATTTTGAAGACCTAGGAGAGGAGGAAATCACACATCATCATATTGGTTAACTGACCAAGATTCTCCATTCTTAAATAATCACTTTCAGCCCTAGGCTAAGATTCAATCCCATACTAAATGTTGTTGATCAACCTCTTGGTCCCTGACAAGGTCCTCCATTCTCCCAAAGAATGGTACTCAGCCCCAAGCTGTGAAATTTTTAAAACCCCAACCCAGTTTCAAGTTTAGTTTTGTTGCATGTGGTTTAATGCTCAAACTCCAGCATGTAAAATCACATTACATTAAAATAAATTTACTTTTGCTTTAAACAAATGGAATTTATTTCAAATAAAACAACCTATAAATTTATCAACTTTTTCACACTCAGAAAATTATAGTAGCCACACACACATGAAATTTTGACTTTGTATTTTTTACCAATCGGTCTAGGATAAAACCTTGAAGGAAAACCTGTTTTAGAGAGATATTTTTTATTTTTTATAGGAAAATTACAAAACATAACAGCAGTACTTATCTCTCATTTTTCATCTTGAAATTTGTGCCAAAAGCTCACTAACAAACTGTTGTATGGACAGCATTAAATTCAGTACAGTATGGCTCACATGTGTGATTGTATGGTTTGCATTAAATGTTGTTGTACATTCTATACCTTCTCTCTAAATTCATGCCAAATCCCTACCTCACTATTATGCCAATCTCCCATATTTTTGTGCCCATACAAACTGTTGTATGACTGCATTAAATTATGTACATGTGCCTTTTTTTCAGGATTGAAAATTGTGCCCACTTCCTCAATTTATGTGCTGGTACGATTTGAATAAATGTTGGTATAATTGGCTTAAAAAAATGTGCCCTCCTTGGAATTTGTGCTCATGCTCAGCTTGAAATTCTTCAAGGGTTTTTCATCTCCTCTCCAAATTTCTTCTCTTGCTCTCTCCTCTCTCAAAATTATCTTTTGTGAAAGTGAACAATGAATGAGTCTCAATTCCTTTACCCACTTCTTGTTTTGACTAAACACCATCTTCAAAATCAATGGCATAGATTAAAACATAACTACATGATATCTAGGGCTTATATTAACTCTCACTTTTCTCATTAAAATTCATTTACTCACTTTTTAATATTAAATGAGACATTAATTAGTCACCCGCCTTTTTAAATTCTCATTAAGTCAAATTTTAAATTTATAACCCAAAGTCACTTTATAACAAATAAAGTCATTCTCACTTTAAAAAGTACTAGGGACCACATTTAAAGTGTCCTTGTCCACCCCAAGGAACCACAAGGTGAACAAACACTTCCTTGATAATTTTCAACACTCCCTCTTATCGAGGAAGGTGTTCTTCACCACCCCTAACTTGTCTCTTAAATAAATATGATTTCCTCTTCCCGAATACTTCATGAGAATGTTAGCCATCTGTTCCTCAGGAGATATATACTGCAACTCAACAACTCCCCTCTGAACATAATATCTGATGAATTCATATATGATCTCTCTATTTTTATACCTGCCATGGAATATTGCATTCTTAGAGAGCCTGATGCAACTTTGGTTGTCACAGTATATAATTGTAGGCTGCAATACTAATCAAATATGTCAACCATCAACTTGTGAAGCCCTAGGCCCTCGCAACTAGCCTGACTGGTTACCATATACCCATCCTCTGCAGAACTCAAAGCAACAAACGTTTTCTTTCTGCTAAACCACAACACTACTGTCAAGCCCAAACTGAAGCAACAACTAGAAGTGCTCTTTCAATCCGATGCACTGCCTACCCAATATGAATTTGTGAATCCAATCAAACCCACTCCATATTACCTCTCGTAGTCTATAGTGTACTATCCCAACAATATATCTTAGCACATGTTTTACGGCTTATATCTAGTGCACTCTCCTAGGATCCATCATGAATTGATTGAGATTGTTCACTACAAAACATATATTTGGTCTGGTGTTAAAAAGATACATCAACGAACTAATGAATTTCCTGTATAAGGTAGGATCAACCAACTCTCCCTTAGAAGCATGAAGCTTCTTCCATTTGGTGATCATGGGTGTGGACATCGATCTACAACCCTCCATCTGAAATCTCTTCAGAATAGGAGCTGCATATTTTCCCTGCCCTAGGAAAACATATCCATCCTCCTGCCATACCTTCATACCCAAATAATAATGCATCATCCCAAGGTCAGTCATCTCAAACTATGAAGCAATATCTCTCTTGCAAACTGCAATCAGGTGCTCCTCCCCTGTGATAAACAAGTCATCAAAATATAGCAAAAGAATGAGTAGATCACCTCCAACCACAATGAAGTATAGGTTGGGACCAACATCACTCTTCTAGAACCTAATCGAATAAAAGTATGATTCAATCCTCAAGTACCAACCTCAAGGATCTTGATTCAGTCCATACAAGGCCATGTTCATCCTGCACACATAAGAATCTCTCCCATGCAAGTCAAATCCCTGTGGCTACTCTAGATACATCTCCTCCTACAGAAGACCATTTAGTGTGGTCTTCACATCCATCTAGTGGATCTTCCAACCCATCTTTGCCACTATATAAATCACTGATATGATGGAAGAATATCAAGAAACTGGCACAAAGGTATCCTCATAGTAAACTTCCTCTACCTGTAAGAACCCATGTGCCACAAAGCGAGCTTTGTACTTCTCAATGCGATCATCTGCAACATATTTTATCATGTACAACCACCTGGAAGTTACAACTGACTTCCCCTCCAATATCAGAACAATCTCTCGCACATCCTTCTTCATGATGGAATTGTACTCTTCCATCATGGAATCTCTCTAAACTTGATGTGCAGATGCCTCCTCAAAGGTAGAAGGCTCGGATTCACACAAGCTAGTCACCACCACCATGTAGCTGGAAAATATCTCTAGTGCCTTTCTCTCCCTCACCTCCCTCCTAGGTGGCCCCACAGACTCCTCATCTTACTTCACAAGCTCCTTGAGCCAACTTGGGTTTCTCTTCTTGGAAATAGCTTCCTATGGAAGGCCCTCATCATCCTCATCTAACAATTGTCTCCCTGAATAAGTACCAGAGATCTGAGATCATGTGCCTAGTTAACCTAAACCTGAACCAAGTGATCCTGAATCACGTGAAGGTGAAACTTGTGAACCTGTAATCTGAGAACTTGTCCCTACACTAGAAGTCTCTATAGACTGTGTCCTTGAAACTAATGATCCTAACACTTGTGGACTAGTCAAAACCTGAGACCTATGGGCCTGTACTCTGAGATGTTGTCACCTATGAAATAGTAACCTGTTGCTCCTCCATATGAGACTTCTGAGATCTCCTAAATTTAGGCTCCTCCTCAAATATCACCTCCCTCCTCACTACAACTTTCCTATGTGCAGAAAGGTATATGCGAATACCATTTGAAGTCTCATCCTAACCAACAAAGATGTCTTTTTTCTGCAGTAGCCTCCAACTTTGTCCTCTTCTTAGAAGGGTCATTTGAATATGTAATGCATCCAAATGCGGAAGTGGCCTATCTTAGGCTTCTTCCCAGTAAACATCTCCTCATGAGTTTTACACCCCAGTGCATGGTGTGGACTCCTGTTCTAGACATAAACAACAATGCTACAGGCCTTAACCCATAAAAAGAAAAAAATAATTTGGTCATGGAGCATGGCTCTAGCTATTCCCACTATTGCACAGTTTTTCCTTTTTGCAACTCCATTATGTTGTGGATTGTAAGGAACTATCAACTGCCTCTTTATTCCCTCCTCTCTGCAATACTCATCAAACTCCTTGGAGGTATACTCATCCCCATTTTTTGATCTGAGTACTCCGATCCTCTTTCTTGTTTGATTCTCCATAAGAGCTTTGAACTCTTGGAACCTTTTCAAGAACTCTTTTGACTTCTTTCTCCTCAAGAAATGCATCCAGGTATTCCTGCAATAGCCATCAATGAATGTAATGTAGTACTCAAAACTAGTCAAAGAGGAAGATGGCATGGGACCACACAAGTATGAATGAGTCAAATCAAGTACTCTCTCTAATATGATATCACTGCTTGAAAAAGAAGTCTTGGTATAGTTTCCCAAAGCACACCCTCTACACACACCATTCTACTATGTGCTGAAGTCTTGTAAACCTGTAGTCATTCTCTCAGCATCCTTAAAGTTGAATGATGAAGGTGGGTGATCCTCCTATGCCATAGCTCTCACTACTCATTGTTGTTTCTTGTGTGCACCATTGTATGATGAGGATCGAAGAGAATCTTGCACATTTTCCCACATCTAACTTCAATGGCATATGAAGCAAATAGTCCTGCTACCTTGGGAAAGACATGCACTTTCTCGCTTAGGACATATACTCCAAATCTCGTGTCCTCAATGGTGGAAACTGAAACAATATTCTTCTTCAGCCCAGGGACATACAAGGCATCTCTCAATGTCATGTGCTACATGGACTCCCTCAAAAAACTGATAGTCCTACTCCCAACTACTCTCACCACTGTATCATCACCCAACACCACCTCCAAATCCAAGCTTGTCTCATTCATCTTAGTGAACATGTCTTGAACACCTGTCATATGGCTCGAGAGCTCACTATCAATGTGCCACATGGAAGGAGTGGTGGACCCACTCAATGAATACCCAAGAATCATGGAATTCTCTGTCTGGTCCTCAAAATCAATGTTGGTGATAGATGATGCTCTCTATACAACCACCAGCAAAGAGAGAAAAATCTCTCTCTAATCTCACAACATGCTCATCAGTATCAGTCTTTTCTTTCTTCTTCTTCTTGTTTGGAGCTGCCCAGCATAGTTCCCAAACTTCTAACACGCAAAGCAGTTCACTGTTCTCATGTCCTCCTTCTAACCACATGTTTGCTAAGTTGGTCCCACCCCTTAGGACCCTTCTTGAACTTCTTCTTCTTACCCTTCACTACTAAATCCACGTTCTCCTCATCATCTTTGTTGTGAGATGTACTCTTTTGTACATACCCTCTCTGAGTCTCCTCCTATACAAAATCATCCCAAAGATGATCCCATGTAGGCATGTGATCATGAGAAACCACTAACTCAACATAGATCCCATGGCTTGGTCATGCCATTCAAAGTTGTATGAACCAACTCAACACCATGTACCTATTGCTCCAAGATAATTTTGAACTTGTGTAATCCTGGTATAGTAGGAAACCATGTTCTCTGCCTTGTTCATATGGATACCCTTCAGCTTCTCCCTTAACACCATCTTCTGGTTTTCATTCAAACTCTAGTATAGGTTGGTCAAATATGTCCACATATTATGAGCATAGGATTTACCCATGACATGTGGGATCACATGGTCTCTCATGGCACCAAGTATGATTATTATTTCTTTAATATCTTTATTGTCAAATGCGACCTTATCTACTACAATTGTAGGAACTATAACTAGATTAGCAGTGGTACTATTCATTATATACCATAGTTCATTCTCCTTTAGTATCAACACTATTCTATCCTTCCATGGGATAAAATTCACTGCCCTGTCCAACCTATCTTCTATCCTAATTCTAGTATCCATTGCCCCAAATTAGTCCAAGAACTAGTTTCTTCACAAAACCCTGTTTTCCCTTATTCCACCAAATCTAAAATTTCAAACTAAGTTTCAGTTTCAACCCTTCACTTCAACTCTGATACCATGAAAATTTTTAAAACCCAACTCGGTTTCAAGTTTAAAAACCCTGTTTTCCCTTATTCCACCAAGTCTGAAATTTCAATCTAAGTTTCAGATTCATCCCTTCACTTCATCTCTGATACCATGAAAGTTTTTAAACCCCAACCCTATTTCAAGTTTAGTTTTGTTGAATGTGGTTTAATGCCCGAAACCCGACATGTAAAATCATATTATATTAAAAAAATTACTTTTGCTTAAAACACATGGAATTTCTTTCAAATAAAACAACTCAGAAGTTTATACGACATCCAACTTTTTCACACTCAGAAAATTATAGCAGCCGGGTGAAAACTTGAAGTTGGGTAACACTTCCGTGAGAAGCGGGTGCCAAACCAACATAGCAGGAGTTATTCGGCCGAATAACTATATTTATTCGGCCGAATCTTTATAGTTTTTCGGCCGAATAACTAATCATTTATTCAGCCGAATAAACTTTAATGGTAACCGTTTAATTTGACGGAACAGATTGTCGACCGGTAATTTTTTTCGGCAATTCAATAATTATTTGGCCGAACAATTATTCGGCCGAATAGTTGTTCGGCTGAATAATTGTTTAGCCAAATAGTTGTTCGGCCGAATAATTTTTTATTATATAAGCTCAGCTGCGGGCTCATTTTCATTGTTTGGCCCATAGCGAGTTGTCATTGTCCGGCCACCCATCGCCCCACTCGTCTCGTTTCGCCACGTGGCTTTCCACCTGTCTCATCCTTGTCCACGTCACTCATCTGTCTGACGTGTGTATCCACCATCTTGGCACCCTGCATCGTGGAGTTATGTTCGGTGTGGAGGGCGTGGAGGTCTGTTCGGCATAGAGGTCGTGGAAGTTTGTCTCGCGTGGAGATCTTTCCATTGACGTGTACGTGGTCTTCTCCTGGTGTGGTCTTCTTGTGTTGGCTCTCGGCTGTGAGGTAAGCCATTCGAACTATTATACTATTATTATTAAGGGATTGTATAAATTGTTATGTGCTTGTTTCATATCATTTTAGTAATGACATAATTACNGCAAAGTTGAACAGCTATGCCCATTTGGGTAGAGTTGAGCTCTGCCAATTTGGACAGTTTTCCTACTTTAAATGATTTTAACTAAACAAAATTTAACATAAGAGTTGAAATCTGTTAATGTGTTTTCTGTTAATATATTTCTTGATTAGCTTATATTTATTCTAATTTTTACTCAGCTATGAACAAATGGACAGAGCTGGTCTACTTTATTCATTTGGACAGATTTGATCGGCTCTGTCCATATAGACAGAGTTGAACAGCTTTTTCCAGATGGATAGAGCTGATCAACTCTGTTCATATGGATAGAGTTGATCAAGGCCCTATGTTAACAATTTATATGACAGTTGAAAGCAATATATATGACAGTTGAATAGCTCTGTCCATTTGGACAGAGTTGAATAGCTCTGTCTATTTGGACAAAGTTGAACAGCTCTATCCATTTGGACAGAATTGAACAGCTCTGCCCATTTGGACAGCTCTACTTATTTTATACGATTTTAATTAAATAAAATTCAATATAAAACTTTAAATCTGTTAATGTTTTTTTTGTTTCTATATTTTTTAATTAGCTTAGTTTTATTTTCTGTGTACATGAAAATTTATAGAATATTTAGAGAGCTTTGTCCAAAAAAATCCATGGTTATGTAGGCTTAAAAACTACACTAGTATGTAGCATCTTTAAATGATATTTGAGACATATAGACATTTAAGACTGTACAGGTTGCGGCTCTGTTCAAATGGACAGTTCTGATCAGCTCTGTCCAAATGGATAGTTCTGGTCAGCTCTGTACAAATAGACAAAGTTGATCTGCTCTGTCCATTTGGACAGAGTTGATGAGCTCTGTCCATATGGACAGAGTTGAACGGCTCTGTCCAAATGGACAGAGTTGATCAAGCCCCTAAGTAAACAATTTATTTCTGTATGTTTTTTCGTTGGTAGGGAACATGATTTCAAAACTTTTTCATTTTACTACCATGTGTTACAACTTCAACTGTAGTGTAATAACTATATAGTTTTGTTCTTAACCTCTACTATTTGCTCTAGTCCATACAACTAACAGCTGAAGTATAAGTCTCATGGCACATTATGAGTATCTTAGTCCATGATGCATTGCAATAAGTAATATTGTCATTTCATGCTTTTCTAAAACATAGAGAGAAAATGTTAGATAGATAAAGGCAAGTTTATGTGTATGTAGTCAGTCTCTAGATGCTTCATTGCTTTATACGACTAGAGGCACTAGGATATATAATTCATTGTAAATGCTCCAGAGCCTAGAAGAAGGGAAGTGGAAGTATTTAAAGATGATAAACGAAGAGAAGGAAAGGAATAATCTAGAAATACTTTCTCCCTATGAGATCCAAGGATGAGCTAGCTGATTCACCTACGATTTAAGTTCAGTTGAAGAAAAAGAAGCTCTATGTATATTTAATAGTGATGCTTTCACTAACAAGTCTATAATGACTAGGTAGCTAGTAGCCAGTAGTAGTGTGTTTCCTTAGAGTAGGTAAGTACTTGCACTTGCCTTAGACTATATTTTATATTTAGCAAAATGTAGTTCGTGCACATGTAGTTAAAGGACTATTAAATAATATTAGTGATATCTAGGTTTTTATTGAAATATTAGTTTTTATAGTTGCTAGGTCATTGAAGTTGATTAATTAACATGTAGAAAGTTAAGCCCTTAGTGATTGACATGTGTCAGGGTCAAAATGTTATACAACATGCTTAGCAACCATCATATACCATTGTATTTAGTGGATTTAGGGATCTTTCTTATCACGAAGAAGCTTCATTGTCTTTATATATGTTATTTTTTCATACCACCTTTGTATTTTCTATTTATATTACATTGAAAGCTTAATTTTAATAGTAGCTAGATCTTTGAAGTTGATTAATTAACATATAGAAATTGATATATGTGTAAATTTATAGATATCATATCCAATGGAGAGAGAGCCACCTTTGAGACAGAAGCGTAGGAGGTCATCACATTCTTCGGGAGTCGGTGTCGAAAATGAAAATAGAAGATTGTCGACTTCACCTTGAGACTCAAGCCTATTGTATAGTTCACATTCATCTGATCATCGACGTAGTGATAGTGGTAGAGATGATTCCCCTTTATCATCTATGGGTGAACGTGGATCTCGACTTTCTGTGCGGGAGACAAGTGTGGAAGCAGAGCAAGGCTCACAAGAGGCTCGTCATCATACACAGGGTGGAAAAGGTCGAGCAAGGACGCAATATGTCCAGCTAGCTGATGGTTGTACGCCCATTACGACCTATCCATCAGATTTACCTGATGAGATTCCATGGGAAAGTGGGCTTCAACAAACAACTTTTGAAAGTTGTAGGGCTCACTATGACAAGCTGCAAAATGATCTTTCTAGTTTGGATCTTGCTCCAGAGAACAAACAAAGTATAGAGATGGTTTTTTTATCTTTACAAAAATTCATTGAGGTATATGAGGATCTTGGACCAACAACAGATGGTTTTGTTGCCTTGATGCAAAGAATAAAGGCAGAAGTGATGGGTCCAGATAAGTGGGCTGTTGTGAAGGAAAGGGTGACTAAATAACAGGCCAACTCAATGTTCAACTTCAAAGAGGGCCTAAAGCGAAAATCATTGAAAGTGCAATATTTTAAGCACCCTGAACTTGCACATTTTTTATATGATCGATTTCTTGCGGCCTATGGCCGGTTGCCATGGAACGATGAGGTTCCTAATTATTTTGCTAGGTTTTTTATGCTGAGTTTTTTTTAGGAATGAAGCTAGACTATACTGATATTCATTTCGAGTTTTATGGAGTTGGAAAGAGGAGGATATACAATCGAAAAGGTGCCCTTAGAGATCCTAGTACTCTTCGACCTCCACCTCCAATATCTCTTCCACCTAGGCTTGTGAGTTACAAATCAGAGATGGAGCCCACATCACAAGTTGGGACAGCTGCAAGGCATAATGTTGCCGAAGGTTTGACTTCGGATTTTGTAGGAGTTGATGTTGGATTGAGTCGAGAGAAGGCTCGTGCCATTATTCGACAAAAATTTGTATACAAAACGGATGATGAGTTGGATTGTATGGGCATTGAATATTTAAAGGCCTATGCGAAGCTTTGTCGTAATATAGCTTCGGATAGAATATCTAATGACACCTCAAGCATAGGAGAGGTTTGTGTACTTTCAATCCATTATTTTTTTTATTCATTGTGAATTAAACTTTTAGTTCCATTATATCTATGTATGATAAAAAAAAAATTGATGCATAGTAATAAATATATTACATAAATGTTTATTGTTTTCAGTTTTTCCGATTGTTAAATGAACATAATTTTAGAGTCTCCACTAGTCAAAATGCTGGAAATGTAGAAGAGCATATTGGAGAGGTATATTTAAAATTTACACATTTTTATTTAAGTTTGAAAGATTTTTTTTTTTTTAAATTTAACTATGTATCTTATTGCTAATTTGACTTATTTATGCAGGTTTTATTAGATTCGAACTCTTTAGATGATTTTCCATCTATTGTGAGCTAATGTTTTATTTTTTTTGTTTTTTAACTTAATTGCTAAGCTTAATATTTTTTACTTTTACTATGAATTATTTACTAACAAAATTTAAATTTTAAGGGAAGATAACATATTGAAATTGGAGGTGAAAATATAGGTTCTTTGATGGATGTGGATATTGGCACCGAGGTAATTTTGTTCATAATTGAATTTATATATATATATATATATATAGATATGTTTAAATAGTTTAAATAATGTTTGACATTTGTAAATTGTTTTTATATATATTGAAGATCGGGTCTCTTCGATCTATTCGAGGAAAAGGAAAGACTCCATTGAACGATAGTGTTGGAATTGTAAATTTAATATTTTATTTTTTTATATCGTTTAAAATAGTCTAAATAATTTGTAAGATTTATAACTTGTTTTTATATATGTTGTGGCTTGGGTCTACTCCACCTTTTGGAGGCAAAGAGAAGACTTTGTTGGATGATAGAGAATTGGAGGTAATTTTGTTGATAATTGAATTTTTTTCGATATATTAATTTAATGTTTTAATGTTTTGATTTTGGTTTAAAGTTTTTTAAATAATTTATGTTATTCATAATCTATTTTTATACATGTTGCAGATTGTTACGAGTCCAAGGGAAGACTTTGGTCGAGGATAGTGGTGGACTTCTATTTAGATAATTATGGAGGAACTTAATTTTTGGATTATATACATGTACTTTGAACTCACATGTACATAATTTTTGGATTATATACATGTATATTGAACTCACATGTACATGATTTTTTTTTGGATTATATACATGCACATTTATATTACATGTTCATGATTTTTTTTTGGATTATATAAAAGTGCATTGACCTTATATATTGTTTTTGGGATTATATACATGTATATGTAAAGGTTAGGAATGTTAAGAAGTTTTGATAGGTGCAAATATATGAATATATGTAATTTATTAAATTAAAGTTTTGTGTTGAGAAGTTGAGAGTGATAGATATGTAATGAAGTTTTAATAGGTGCAATCTAATGTTATGAGTGAATGCTTTGATAAGCGCAATCTAATGTTAAGAATGAATGTATGGAGAATGGATGTGAAAATGTTAATGTTATAAATGTTAGGAAGTTTTGATAGGTGAAATGTTAGGGGTGAATGTAGGAATGGGGGAATGTTAGGAGTGAACGGGGGAATGTTAGAAGTGAATGTTTTGATATGTGCAATGTTAGGAGTGAATGTGGAAATAGGGGAATGTTAGGAGTGAATGCTTTGATAAGTGCAATCTAATGTTAAGAATGAATATATGGGGAATGGATATGGAAATGTTAATATTATGAATGTTATGAAGTTTTGATAGATGCAATGTTAGGGGTGAATGTAGAAATATGTTATGAGTGAATGTTTTGATAGGTGCAATGTCAGGAGTGAATGTTTTGATAGGTGCAATGTTAGGATTGAATGTGGAAATAGGGGAATGTTATGAGTGAATGCTTTGATAAGTGTAATCTAATGTTAAGAATGAATATATGGGGAATGGATATGGAAATGTTAATGTTATGAATGTTAGGAAGTTTTGATAGGTGCAATGTTAGGTATGAATGTAAGAATAGGGGAATGTTAGGAGTGAATGTGGGAATGTTAGGAGAATATTAGGAGTGAATGTTGAAATAGGGGAATGTTAGGAGTGAATGCTTTGATAAGTGAAATTTAATGTTAAGAATGAATATATGAGGAATGGATATGGAAATGTTAATGTTATGAATGTTAGGAAGTTTTTATAGGTGCAATGTTAGGGGTGAATGTAGGAATAGGGGAATGTTAGGAGTGAATGTTTTGATAGGTGTAATATTAGGAGTGAATGTTGAAATAGGGGAATGTTAGAAGTGAATGCTTTGATAAGTGCAATTTAATGTTAAGAATGAATATATGGGGAATCAATAATAATATTTTTTATACTAAGGTAATATTATCAATTTAATTATTATATTTATTTTATGTTCCTTACAAGAAAAGAAAATGAGCACTACAAAAAAAAAACTACAAATAGCATTTCTATATAACCCCCCAAGGTTTAAAGAAAGGTGATGAAATGGATAATGAAAAACAAAAAGAAAGACGTGTAGAGTTACAGGGAGAATTCAAAAAGTTAAGGCCTTTCATGTTTGATGGAGAATTTGAGGAAGCGATAGAATCTTGGTTGTTAAATCTGCTCCATGGTTAAAGGAGGTTAGGAGTGTCAATAGCATATGTAGTAAAGAGTTGAGTTGGAATTTTTTTTTAAATTATTGAAAAAATGTATATGTCAGAATGATATTATGATGAGAAAGCTCAATAATTCAATGATTTCAGACTAAGATTGTTAACCATGGAAGAATTTGTAACTGGTTTTGTAAATTTACAACGCTATGTACCATATCTAAGAGTTGAAAAAACTAAGGTATACAGTTTTATCAGTGGTTTACCCCTAGTGTATAAGGAAAATATTGGGTTTGAAATTCTTTAACAATGGATGAAGCAATTAGAAAGGCCTAGTTGTGCTACCATTTATTTAAATAAATATCCAAATTGAGTAGAAGTTGGAAAAATAAAAAATAAATTGAAAAGATCGATCAACGTAGGAAAAGATTTAAACCCACACCTTTTGGAAAAGGAACAAGAGGTCATACTGATAAAAATTACAACAGGCCAGGTTCAACCAATAGCAATGGATTAAAGAGTATCGAAACTTCCACTGGAGGATGGAATAGTAACCTGTAAGCATGTTGCAGGATGCTTGTACTATGAATGACATAGCCAGGAATATCCCTATAGTTAATGTTTCTTTGGAATATCGGCAAGTGGACCATCAATCCACCATTTTGGAAGTAGAAGGTAAAGTTTTGAACATACATGTTTCAATACTTATCGATTCAGGGTCTAGTTTAAGTTACATTGCATCAAAAGTAGTTGAAAAGTGTAAACTTAGTAAGGAAAAACAAAAAAATGCATGGTTGGTATAGCTGGCGACAAAGGTAAAAATGAAATTTACGAAGATAGTTAAAGATTTGTTATTAGGTTTTAATGACTTGGATACCTTAGTTAATTTAAATATACTTCTCTAGGATTCTATGACATTTTGATAGGTATGGATTGGCTAGAATCTCATAAAGATGTTATCGACTATTTGCATAAAAAATTTAGTAGTGTGGATGAGGAAGATAAGTATCATACAATGAATGAAATTTATAGACCTTTATCTACACGAAAAATTTCAGCACTACAATGTAAAAAGTGTATTAGGAAAGGTTGTCAACTTTATGCCATCAAAATTAAAGAATTTGAGCCCGAAAAATAAAAAATAGAATTAGAACAATTTCCTATTTTAAAGGAATTTGAAGTTGTATTTTGTGATAAGATATCAGTATTACCACCTAAACGATATTTAGATTTTAACATAGATCTAATGTCGTTTTCAACACTAGTATCATGAGCTCCATATCATAAGAGTATCCCAGAATTAACGAAATGAACAATACAATTACACGAGTTGCTATAGACAAGGGATATATTAAGCCTAGTGTATCTTCTTGAAGAGTACATGTTTTGTTCGTGGGTGTGTTAGTAATATGATAAATTGTAATGTATTATTATTGTTTACTGTCATGAATGGATAACTTATAGTTGATGAATAAATAACCAACCATTGATGGTAGATAATTAGAAAAACGCGAGCTAAAAAAAAATTCGGCAGACGAAAGTTTTTTTGGCCGACGATTTTTTTTTCGTTTGCGTTGTAAATAACGATTCCGTAACAGAAAAACATTGTTCGGCCGAACCATTATTCTGCCAAATAATTGTTCGACCAAATAACCTATGAGACCAGAAACCTGCAAAATTTTCAGGTTTTTCCATTTTCGGAAGGTAAAATAGATGCCTTACACTACAAATCGACTATCGGACTTGATACCATTAGTTTCGTCATTGAATATACTTTCTGTAGGTATAGATTTGTTGTGTATAGGTGAGATCCGCTATTTTTATTTTTTTTTGTTTCTTAACATGTGTCGAGTTTTGTTTCATCTCTTTCAACATGAGGTGAAATGAAAAATATATAACTTTACAAATACACCACCTAAAAAATTGAAACAAATATGGTGTGCTTAATTGGAGTGTCTACTTTAAAAGGGTATTCGTATATTTTTAATTTTTTTAGTCAATTGTGAGAAAAGTGGCGCAACCAAACACATGTTGAAAATAGACAAGGTTTTCCCATTGATTGAATTCAAATAAATATTATAATTAGTGTATAGATCCGTTTGTTACAAATTTATAGTCATCACAATAGTATATTGTGTATAGATTATCGTAACATATTTTGTTTTTGCAAAATACAAGTTTAACAATTATTTTAGTGGCACAACCAAACATGTCTATTTTTTAGTCCTTTCATTTTGTAAGGACACACTGTCAAACATTTTCCGAAACGACATATCAAATCTGAATTAAAAAAATTGAAAAAATTATGAATAGAAAGCTAACATAATTCTCTAAAAGTTTTGTTTTTACTTGAAAGTGAAATTCTAAACGAAAATATCACTTGCGTTTTCCCAAAGTTGAAAAACATGAAAAAATCAAATTTATTTTCTCATAAGACCCCCCAAAATAGACACCCATCTTCATGGATTCACCCAGGTATGACTAGCATTAAATTATGTATAGTGTGTCTCACACATGCAACTGTATGGACTACATTAAATGTTGTTGTACATTTTGTACCTTCTCTCGAAATTTGTTCTAAATCCCTGCCTCGAAATATATGCCAATCTCATAAATTTTTGAGCCTATATGGTCTATTGTACATCTACATTAAATTCAATACTTACACGTCAGGTTCTTTGTTATTTCCAACCTCGAAATTTGTGCCCACTTCCTCAATTTCTATGCTGGTGCAATTTCAATAAATGCTAGTATGATTTTCCTAGAAAAATGTGCCCTCCTTCTTGGAATTTGTGCTCATGCTTAGCCTGAGATTCTTCAAGGGTTTTTCTTCTCCTTCTCTCCAAATTTTGTGAAAGTGAATAATGAATGAGTCTCAATGCCTTTTCGCCCTTTTTGTTTGAGTAACCATCATCTTCAAAATCAATGGCTCAGATTAAAACATAACTAGATGATATCTAGGGCTTATATTAAATCTCACTTTTCTAATTAAAATTCATTTACTCACTTTTAAATATTAAATGAGACATTAATTACTCACCCACCTTTTTAAATTCCCATTCAGTTAAATTTTAAATTCATAACCCAAACTCACTTTAACGGGTAACTTTATAAAAAATAAAGTCATTCTCACTTTAAAAAGTACAAGGTGCCACATTTAAAGTGTCATTGTCCACCCTTGTTTTCTTTTGTTGAGACTCTTCCTCTTCTGCAATAGTTTAAGCATGATACTTGCCTTCTTGCCACTTCTTCTTAGGTGGTTTGTTATCCGCCTAAATGGCACCTCTCCGTCCGAGTACCAACATTCCTTATGTTGGTACACAAAAGGACATCTATGGGTTGAGGTTTGCCCAGGGTACTATAGAGTGGCTTATTTTATAACACATTCTTCATTTATCCAGCTAGTTACTTTGCCATTTTTACTATGTTAAGTTGTATTCGTGACTCTCCCTTTATACAACTCGCGAGTCATTCGCGAGTGTCGGTTGCTGCATGTCGTGAATGGATGTATTCGCGGGTTGCCCTTATGGTAAGTTGCGAATCATTCTCGGGTTGTCCTTCTACATACCCGCGAATGTGTCCCTTAACAGTTAAAAATAATAACACGCGATAGCTTGAGATTAGTTAAGCCTTTTTCCTTAATCACCTTAACTGTCCCAACCTCCTCAACTTGCGAAACTGCCTTATTTCCTCCATATAAATACAGGCCTTGGGGAGGGTGTTAGATATACAGACTTGGAGAGCAAAGTTATGCTGGTGGATTGTATACAGAAGTCTTTGGAGCAGTGGAACTCAGAATCCTTTGGTTGCAGAGGAGTCCTTGTCTCAGGCGTTGGGTTGTAATCTGAACTTCTTCATTATTGATAATAAAGAGAATCCTTCTTCCATATGTGTTTCATGTATCTTGGTTTGATAAATGTTTATGTTTTTGCATCTTATATGTGATTTATCTAACTTGCTTATATATATATGAATCATCTTGTATTTGGAAGATTGTTTCTTGACAGGTGAAGAGGAGCAACCTTGAAGACTTTGAAAGTGAAGCGAAGCGGAAGAGGACTAGCAAGGATCGACCTTCGTTTATCTAGTAAGTCCTTTTAACCCTTCTATTTCCTATTCTGTACTTTAGAAGTCAATTGTCTGCAAGTTAATTGACTATGTTGGTAACCACAGACTTATGGTTATTTGGTGTATATTCCTTTACGACAGAACTGGCGACTCCACTGGGGAAGCCTAGATTGTTGTAGGTTTTTCTGTATCCTGACCAGTCTTTGCTTGGAAGTTTGTTTGTGATCTTTTGTCCTGGTTTATACTTGCTTCAGTATTCGAAAGTCTTGGTTATTTTTCTTGTTTTTGAGAAAACGTTTATACCCATTCGCGAGTTGTCCTTCTAGACAGTCATGAATACTGGTTGGAATTCGCGGGTTGCTATATTGGACAGTTGCGAATCATTCGCGAGTTGCACTTATAGACAGTCGTGAATACTCCTGGAAGTAGGGATTTTTTAAAGTTAAAGTTTGCTTGTTCTTTGCTTTGGGTAATCCCTGTTTCTGAGTGGATTTTCTTATGATTGTTGTGTGGCTTGTTTGAGTGCCTCTGTTGATCACATTTTGTGCTTTTTCGAAAGCCCTTGAGTCTTTTTGCTTGGATTATTTACTGCTTGCATGCTGAAGTGGTTGGCCTGTTTGGGTTGTGGGCTAATGTGTCTTTGCCCAAATCTGTGATCAAGGTCTTGGACTCTGTTTTCCAATCTGTCTTCTGACAGTGGCTGGTTGTCATTTGCCTTTATAAGTCTACAATGATTTTTGTCATTGTGTGCACCCAAGATAGGGTTCCTAGCCTTCCTTGTTGGTTGTCTTTTGTTTCGGTCAGCCTGTTTGCTTCAGTCCATTACTTTTAGACAGTTTATTTGATTCAAGTTTGCTCAAGTACAGTGCATTGTAGTTTTTCTTTTTCTTTTATAAAAGAAAATTAAAAAGAGCATATACTTGTTTTTGCTGCTTTCCCCCCTACCTCCTTCTTTGGCTTGACCTTGTTGGAAAAGGTACTGAGCAGCCTTTGTTTGTAGGTTTAGATTGATACTTGGGACTTCTTGACCTTTGTTTATGTC
>LPNX010300280.1:76768-123026 GCA_001517045.1 Pseudotsuga menziesii
AGTAACTTTTTATCAGCTTTCTTATGGAAATTATATATTATACCTATTTGTCTGTTTGGCTTTAGGAATTTTTAGTGAGTGCTATGTGGTTTGTCTGTACTTAGTGTGCCTTTAGGTGTATGCTTTGTAATTTTGGTTGCCTATTGACCTCAGACTTTGTCTCTTGTTTTGAAATTATGGCTAACACCCCTTTGAACGCCAACCAAGAGATCCCCATTATGGGAACTCCTTGTAATATTCCTCTTACAGGGAATGTTGGTGTTCCCTTGATGGCCACCCTGAATCTTCCTAGATTCTCCCTAGGGCTGCCGGTGTGGTTGTTTTCCACTCCAACTGTCCTGAATGCTCCTGATGCTTCTCAAGTAAGCTCCTTATATCAAGGGCATCAAAACACTGCTTCTCCTTCACCTGTAGTTGATTCTCCTCCTCCTTCTACCTCATGCGGTAAAAGTACTGATACTAGTAACCGGTAGTCTAAAAGGAGTAAAAGAAGGAGGAATAGGAAGAAGGCACATAAGTAAGGGGGCACTCGTTCAACCTCTGCAAGTCAAGTTGAACCTCACCACCCAGCCTCTGTGGTTCATGCTGGGGGCACTCATCCAACCTCTGCAAGTTATGTTGGATCTAAGCACTCAACCTCTGCAAGTCAAGTTGATCTTCACCATCCAGCCTCTGTTGATCATGCTGGTGGGATCCTTCCAACCTTTCTAGGTCATGTTGGATCTAGTCACTCAGCCTCTGCAGTGCATGCTGATGGCACCCGTTCAACCTCTGGTTTTCAAGTTGAACCTCCCCATACAAACTCTGTTGTTCATGTTGGATCCATCCACCCAGCCTCTGTTGTTCATGCTAGGGGCACACACTCAACTGCTACAAAGCATGTTGATCCTAACCATTCAGCCTCTGTAGTTCATGTTGGTGGTGCCCATCCAACCTCTGCAAGTCATGTTGGACCTAATCTCTCAGCCTCTGCAAGTCATGCTGGGGGCAGTCTCTCAGCCTCTGTGGTTCATGGTGAAGACAATCTGTCAGCCACTACGAGTCATGTTGACACTGTTGAAAAGACTACCCGTTCAAAACACAAGCCCAAGTTTCCTTGTAAGCTTTGTGAGGGAGACCACCTTACTTATAAATGCCCTTCTATTGCGCAAGTGCGAAGAGTTTGGAGTCATGGTCATCCCATTTTTGAACATCCTGAAGTCTCTCAATAACCAGCCTCTCTTAGTGAGGTTGGACCCTGTCACCCGGCCTCTGTTGTTCATGTTGGGGGCAAACTCTCATCCTCTGTAGGTCATGTTGAGAGCAAACAGTCAGCCACTGCTAGTCATGTTGACACAGTTGAGAAAACTGGTCGTTTGAAGTGCAAACTTAAGTTCCCTTGTATGTTATGCGAGGGAGATCATCTTACTCACCTATGCCCTGCTATCGCAGAGGTGCGAAGAGTGTGGTCTAAGACTCAAGGTTTTCCTTCTCCTGAACGACCTATAGTTTCTCAACAAACTACTCAACCTTTGGTTGATCAAGTGGTCGAACAAATCTCAGATTTGGTCGATCCCACTCTTCTTTTGAAGAGTGATCCTGATGTGATTGAACCAATGTCATATTTGGTCAATCCCATTCTCCCTTCGGAGAATGACTTTCATGAAGCGGTTGAATCGATTCCATTATCGATCAATCCCACTCTTCCTTTGGAGAGTGAAGTGTCTACTAGTCACATTTTCTTCACTGCCAATTCAGAACTTACTGAACAAGGGGGCACCGAACTCGCTTCGGATCAACCCCCACCAAGCTCTCGGATTGCTTCCTTTGATTGGGATAGCCTAGTTGAGCCACGCCTTCCTTCTAATGCACCTTTCCAGATAAAGGTCAAAGTTGAACCATACACGATTGCTCGTTGTATTGTTGATGAAGGAGCCTCAGTTAGTATTTTTTCTGTTCGTGATTGGCGAGGCATGGGATCTCCCAGCCTTGTTTCAACTGCTAGTCAGTTACTGGAGTTTGATAGAAGAACTTGTATAGCCTTGGGAATTCTTTCTCAAACACCTGTTACTTTGGGTGGGAAGACCGTCTTAGTTGACTTCATGGTGATAGAAGACCCCTTGGACTTCAATATGCTCCTTGGACGTGATTATGTCTATGCCATGCAAGTTGTGGTGTCAACATTCTTTCGTGTGATGTACTTTAATCATGGCAAAGAAATTGTCACTATCGATCAGTTGGATTTTCTTGATCCGTCTCCTAACCCAACTACAGACCAAGTCTTTCCTTTATTGATTCCCAGTGTTTCTGTGGACACTACCCCACCACAGTTGAACTATGTGGCCTCTTGTCCTTTATGTTCAATTGCTACTGAGAAGCAGCCTCTATTTTCATGCTTACCTTCTCGGGACTTGGTCCCAGTAGTTAAACAAGTGAGTCATCCTATACAGACTGTAGAGCCTTCTCTCCACTCTGTCAATCCATTTGAAAGTTTAGACATGTGCCCTATCTCGGATGATCTCCTTCCTTCGGATGAAGTCTTCCTAGAGTCTTTGATACAGTCTGACCTTCTTTTGGATGTTGGTTCAGTTGTGACTAAGTCTAACCCTGATTTTCCTAGTAGACCTGACCTTTCTTCTTGTGTTGGTCTTGTTGAGTCTTTTGACTCTTCCTTTGAACAGCAAGTCAGTGATCCTGATGAGTTTGATTTTTCTTATGAATTTTTCAACTCCTGTGATACTGAGTTTGTTCCTACAAACTCTTTTTTCCTTGTTGATTTTTGCTCTCCTTCTGAGGTTGATCTTATTGATTATAAACCCTCAAGCCTTGGTTCTATAGAATCTTTTTCGATTGATTCTACCTTGACTTTATCTTTTATAGAAGATAGCAAAGTCACATGTGTTTCTACCAAAGTGACCCCCATCGGATCGTTTCTTCTGAATATGATTCTGATGTTGTTGTTTCTTAGAGACAGGATTTGTAGTTGGGTTCACAACTATTTACTGGCCTCACCTTGTTGTTCAAGTCGTAATTACATTTGCATGTGCCCTGCTCTTGCTTATGAGCCTGATGTCGGCTTCCACGCTTTTAGCTCATTGTATAAGCCCTCATCTTTGTTCTCATCATCACCCAGCCTTGTATCATTTTTCCTTTGCAACTTGACACCCTTTACCTTACGGAGACATTCCCCAAGTGTCCTTATCTTGCTCACTTTCCTTGCATTATGCATAGGTCTGTTCCTTGCGCTTGGAACTAGTTTCGCCTGCCTATGACACTCGTCTCCTCACATTTAGAGCATTCTTTCTGCTCTCCTTCGAGCTCGTTAAAAACAGTAAGGAGGCTGCGAGTTGACTTTTCCGAACTCGTTAAAACTTCACGGGAAAGATATTGAGTTTCTTTAGGCCCAAGTCTGACTCCTCAAAATAGACTTGACTGCCGAGTAAACTTGTCCATTCAGGCTCGTTAAGAATATGTGAATGGGCATCCACATTGGTGGTAGGTTATCTCTTTCTTGGACCATGTGGAATAGTACGAGAAAGGATCACTCTCTTTTCTTCGGAATTGAGAAGAGAATTCTCAGGCATAGGTTTATCTCTTTTCCGGACCTGAGGGACTAAACTTACGGAAAAGGAACCCCCGGTATGAGTTTATTTTTCTCTTTTTCGTGCTCTGGACCAAAACATGAAAAAGATTCCGAGTGTACTTTGTGTCTTTGTCATGCTCGTTAAACCCTAAAGAACAAACCATCGAGTTTACTGTTGTAAGCCCCATTTCACGTAATCAAATGGATCTTTCCGAGTGATCTTGCCTTCCTTCACACTCATAAAACTCAAGCTATATGTTGCTTTTGAAGGAGCGTTGGGTAGGTGCTAATTTAACCTTTTTCGGACCTTCCTGACTAAGTAGGAAAAAGGTGCGCTTTTTCTTCTTCGGAAGTTAAGATAGTTCTTCTATGGTGTGTTTTATACTTTTTCGGCCTCCGGAGACTAAATTGTACGAAAAAGGACCCTCCTGGAGTCTTCTTTGGAGTTTTCAGACTCTCTAAACTATGAAAGCACCATCGAGCATGTACTAGTTCGGGCTCGTAAAATCCACGAATCAGTGTTTTATCAAGCATTCTTCTTTCTTTTCTTCGAGCTTGCAAAAAATGAAGATGGTATCGAGTTTTCTTTCTTGGTCTCGTTAAACTTTTACAAGAAAGAGGGGATACTATCAAGCATTATTTTCCCATCTCTTCAAGCTTGTTAAAAAATGAAGAGGGAACCGAGTTGGCTTTCCTGGACTCGTTAAAATTTAACAGGGAAGGTAAGGAAGAAGTTTTCTCTTGTTTTCAGTAATGGTAGCCTGTCATCCTTGAACATAGCACTCTTTGCTTTCCGATATCCATGTTTCAGTGTGTACTTGTGTTTAGCTATCACTTTGAGTTTCTTACTCCTCCTCTTGTCCGTTATACCTGGGGAATCTGATCATGTCTCCTACATGACAGATAAGTCTAGTTGCTCTATCTATAAGTTATACGCTGCCTTGGGTCATCTCTGTGGTGTGCTCCCTGTTCAAGGACTCTTCCCAAATGTCTGTTTTATAGCCTGATCCCATCATTGTTATATATGTTATCTATTTGTGTCTCCCTTCTTTTTCCCAGTTCCTAGTCACTCTTGTGATCCGTTGGAGGATCTGTTGCCTTCCTTATCACAGCATGGTTCCATTTCAGCACTTCCTGATGACGAATACCTAGAGTTCTGACGATGGTACCTCAGGATTCACTTTCATTATTGGTGAATTCCTTTGCTTCAGTTGTTGATTATCATCTATTGATTGACAAACTGTTGAATCCTTTCCATGTTTGACTTCAGCTCCCCTTATTCACATGGCTTGGATTGTACTAGTTCTTTGGGATCTTTTATGAAGACCTTAGTTCATCTTTATGGACTAAGTTGCGCAAGATTTTGTTTTGTTCCTATACACAGCTTCCAGATATTTGAAGACTCATTCTTGTATATTGTGGCTTCATTCCACCTTTGTAATATGCATGGTGCTATATGATGTACTCAAATATTGTAAAGGAGCTAGTGTTCCAGTAAATTTAACATAGCATCCTCAGATGTAACTTTGTATATAACATTACTATGTATTTGTTTCAGGTACTCTCTCTGCTCCATTGGATTTCTGAGTTTCTCCAAAGTTAAAGATTATAATCTATTTCGGCCATCGTTTCCCTTTGACCTCACACATTAGGGGGCATCTGTTATCCGCCTAAATGGCACCTCTCCGTCCGAGTACCGACATTCCTTATGTTGGTACACAAAAGGACATCTATGGATTGAGGTTTTCCCAGGGTACTATAGAGTGGCTTATTTTATAACACATTCTTCCTTTATCCAGCTAGTTACTGTGCCATTTTTACTATGTTAAGTTGTATTCGCGACTCTCCCTTTATACAACTCGCGAGTCATTCGCGAGTGTCGGTTGCTGCAAGTCGCAAATGGATGTATTCGTGGGTTGCCCTTATGGTAAGTCGTGAATGTGTCCCTTAATAGTTAAAAATAATAACACGCGATAGCTTGAGATTAGTTAAGCCTTTTTCCTTAATCACCTTAACTGTCTCAACCTCCTCAACTTGTGAAACTGCCTTATTTCCTCCATATAAATACAGGCCTTGGGGAGGGTGTTAGATATACAAACTTGGAGAGCAAAGTTATGCTGGTGGATTGTATACAGAAGTATTTGGAGCAGTGGAACTCAGAATCCTTTGGTTGCAGAGGAGTCCTTGTCTCAGGCGTTGGGTTGTAATCTGAACTTCTTCATTATTGATAATAAAGAGAATCCTTCTTCCATATGTGTTTCATGTATCTTGGTTTGATAAATGTTTATGTTTTTGCATCTTATATGTGATTTATCTAACCTGCTTATATATATATGAATCGTCTTGTATCTGGAAGATTGTTTCTTAACAGGTGAAAAGGAGCAACCTTGAAGACTTTGAAAGTGAAGTAGAGCGGAAGAGGACTAGCAAGGATCGACCTTCGTTTATCTAGTAAGTCCTTTTAACCCTCCTATTTCCTATTATGTACTTTAGAAGTCAATTGTCTGCAAGTTAATTGAGTATGTTTGTAACCCCGGACCTATGGTTATTTGGTGTATATTCCTTTACAACATGGTTTCTTACAGTCTCTTGCAAAATGACCAAACTGGCTGCAGTTATAACACCTTACCTTTGATATATTAAAATGCTTACCTTGAGTTTTATTGCCTTTGTCTTTGTGCTGAGAAAATCTCTTTCCTTACTTTGTCTTGGTAGCAAGGGCATGATCATTTTCAGTGGGAGGCCCAGTTCTGCTCTGTAAGGTGTGTTTATCTCTTGTTCGCATCGGGCAAGTGTGAGCTAGAATTAAGGTAGGGGAGGTCATATTTTAGTGGTGTATCAATTGTATGGAAAGGGATACCTAGGTAGTATCAATCAGATGGATATGGATACCTTGATAGTATCTACAGCTTGAAGCATCTTGAGTGATCCTATGATACTTCAATAGATATACAGATACACGAATAACGCTTGATTGATTCCTGTGGTTTTAGTTATAGTAAGTTTATATTTATTTATTTATTAAACAAAATGTTTAAAGTTTGTTTTTTTAATTGTTTTTAAATAATACTTAATACAAATATTTATTTGTAATATTGTATTTTTTTAATAATTGATTTTCATAATAATAAAAATGCCTTCAATTTTATTGGAATCATAATCCTCAAGTATTTTGGTTCCATTGTAAATAATGTAAATGAAAAGGATATGAAGAGTCTATGTAGGAAGTCAAATAGCCCATTAGAAGATGAAGTCCAACAGCCATTCTAAATGTATAAATAAAACACTCTCTCAATGAATAAAAATCAATCTGGGAGTTATTTCCACTGACAGTGGGATCAGGCCCCAGGTTATCTGCCATAACTCTTGTGCTTGCATGCCTGCTTTCCTTCCCATTGCCAATCTACGCTCTATGCATCCCTTCTTCTAGTTTGCTTTCCATCATTCTCTGTGTTCTTCTCTTCCAGCCTGACCGGATTTAGACTTGCTTCCTCAAAGTTGTTGAAGACCATGATTTTTCCGTAGTCTTGCTCCATATCCAAACCCTAAATTCCATCTCTTCATTCTATGTGTGAGGGAATTATTTTGGCAATGCATTGTAGTGTATATCTCTCTGCTAATGCATTGTAGTGTATCATGAGTTGGGGACTATTTTGTTCCTTTTCTTGGCTTCCTACAAACTCTGTGGAATGTGAAACCTAGTTATGCTCATGAAAGAATTTGAAGCATAACTATTGTTGCAAAATTCGTGGACCCAATTTGCATTTAAGTTTGAAGACCCATGGTGCTCTCTTGGTGCGTGAATCCTGAATGCAAACCCAATTTTGAAGAAGTTAGCATCTCTACTACCTATCAGTGTTAGAAAAACAGGATCGCAGAGTAATAAAAATAAAAAATAAACAAGATGCAAATATTAAAACAAATTACAAGAGAGACATAGCTATAGCATGGTTCACCCAAGATGGGCTACATCCACACATAAATTGCTAGTCCTCTATAAATATTATGTCCATCAAAATGAAGGGATACAACCTACAGCAACCTCATTGTAGTTCCTCTTCAGTCTCTCACAATCACATAGATCACTTTTAGAATGATACATTACAATACACAACCGCATTGCAATTCATTCCTTTTATAAATGGGAATAACATGGGATAATACCATGGTCCCGTAAATCATCCATTATTGACCAAGTCATGACTCTAAAATTACAACATTTTACAAGGCATTTTTTCCTAAATTTTCGCTACGGGGGTGTTTCCCATGAACCCCCGCCATGGGGGGATCCCAAATAGTCGCCACCCCCCCCCCCCCCCCCATCAAGTGTTGGGATCCAAGCACGAATGAAATAACATATTTGAAATAGGAAGATCAGGCTCCACAACCAACAACCAAAGCATTGAAGTATATGAAAATGTGAAGTTGGAAATTGTGGTGAGATGAGTTGTGAACCCCACTGATTGAATTAATGATACATATTCTACGTTGAAGGATTTGCGACCTCCTCCAAATTGAATTAAATAACCATCTTCCATGTTAAAGGAGTTTCTATCTTCCACAATGGAAAAGAGCCACGATCACTAGTGTTGTGACTATGAGATGCGTACACTCTTTGTAGAGCTACGACCTTCCTATTTGGAAACTTTGTCATGTTTCTATGATGATAAAATGAAGTATACAAAAGTTGTGAGTTGTTGATCAACATAAACCCTAATTCTATTATATTGGATCTACTTCTCACTTCAAACAGTTTTTTTATAAAAATCCTATGGTGACAGATCAATAATAGTTTTTTTGCTTGTAGCAACATAAAGTAGTGTACAAGGTGTCTCTATGGGGCACAATACAATGAAAATTATATATGTCTCACTCATGTAAACATTGTATTGTAAATATCTTATTCTAAAGATTGTAGATTTTGATTGTGGAGAGCAAAGATTGCTAGTTGTTGCATACTATTGTAAACAAGGTGGCGAATAATTAGACTAACACCTTTCATTTTCCAAAAAAAAAATCATTTGCAAGTGACAGAGGTAACAAGATAGAGATGCATTCATTGGCATCCATTGTTGGAATAATCCTCACTGGAAAGGACAACTATTTTGAGTGGTTCAGAAAAAATAAAGCCACTTGCATCTACAATAATTTGTGGAATGGAATATGTGAAGGAAAAGCCATTGAAATAGATGTTCGTCAAGCCATCACATCGAATCCAAATATTCCAACATCAAAAAAAAGAACTAGCTACAGTCGGTGAAGAGGTGAGTCAACACATATTTCCTGCAAAATCTTGTTTTGAAGCTTTAAAAACTTTCAAGGACTTGTATGACTCGCATTATGAAATGGAGGTGATTCAACTAATGTTGAAACTATTTAGTTTATAGGTTAAGGATAATGACCCCATATTGGTTGCATTTAAGATCAAAGAAGTTACGCAGAAGATTCAATCCTCTAGTATGAAACCAAACCTTCCACTTGTAGAATTTGTCAAATCTCTTTATCCAACACATTCAAACTATCTAGAATCACTTCAAGCCAATGATAAGTTCAAAGATCTCACCT
Source organism: Pseudotsuga menziesii (assembly GCA_001517045.1). NCBI lineage: Eukaryota > Viridiplantae > Streptophyta > Pinopsida > Pinales > Pinaceae > Pseudotsuga > Pseudotsuga menziesii. Next base: position 85,896 of record LPNX010300280.1, read on the forward strand.
TTGACACCTTGCTAAAGAAGATTGCAGATAGAGAGAAAAAAATTGGAAAGAAGACCAGTGAGCCTACTAGAGAGATTATTAACCTTGATATGAAAGAAAAGAACCATTCCAAGGACCATTCCAAGGGAGATAACAACAAAAGAGGATGAGGAATAAGAAATTTCATTGGTAGAGGGGGAAAAAACAACTCAAGCAAAATATTATATCTGATGTGCAAGCGTTGTGGGAAGAATGGGTATGAAGTAGAACAGTGTTGGGCTCCTTGTGAGTCCATCAAAGGAAGACATAAATAGAACAAAGAAGACAAAAACAATATCCAATAGGTTGGTAAAGCACCTAACTCTGCCCATTGTATAGTTGCACACCGTAATCTTGGAATAAATGAAATAACATCTTTTTCATCTTGCAAAGATTGTTGATCGCTTGATATTGGTGCGACATCCCACGTGACTTTTAAAAAAAAATGTTTTGAAGAGCTGAATGACATTGTATATGGCATAGTGTACTTTGTAGACAAAAATAGCTTCAAACCAAAGCGAATCGGTTCTATCAAGCTCAATTTACTTGAATTCTTTGACTTTTTTTTGAAAAATGTTCTCTATCTTCTAGAGTTGCAAAGAAGCGTGTTGTCCTTAGCGCAGATTCAACAACATGGTCATTCCATCCACGTGTTCAATGGAATCGTAGAGATCAAAAATTCCTCGGACAATAAGGTCATCATGGCTGGATATGAAGATGAGAAGCTATTGAAGTTGAATGGCTCATCTACAAGAACTCAAATTTTTTCCTACTTCTCTTAGCATGGAGAAGGTAACATATCATCTAGATTGTTATGGCATGCTAGATTTGGTTACTTGAATTATAACAGTATTCACTTGTTATGAAAGAATGGTGTATTTGATTTTCCCACTGCTCCTAAGAAAAAGAACAAATGTGATGCATGCATACTAGGAAAACATAGTAAGAAGTCATTCCCAGAGTCAAAATTCAGATCATGTAGAAAGTTAGAGTTGGTTCACTTTAACTTATGTGGACCCATTCCTATTCCTTCTGCCAATGGTAATAGATACATCATGACCTTTGTTGATGACTACACCAGAAAGTGTTTCCATATATGTGTTAAAGACAAAATTTGAATCATTTCAAACATTCAAGGATTTCCATGCATGGATAGAAAATTAAGCATAATCTCATATTGGCACACTTCATATTGATAATGGAAAATAATACACTTCTATTGATTTTGAACACTATCTTAGCCAACATGGGATTGCACATCAAGCTTCGGTTCCTTATAACCCTCAACAAAATGGTGTGGCAGAAAGAATGAATGGAACCATAATGTATATGGTATGCTCAATGATGTTTTTCAAGAATGTAAAACTGATGTTTTGGGTGATGCAACATTATACGTAGTCTATTCGAGAAATAGAATTCCATCTCATGCTCTTGAAGACAAGACTCCACAGGAAATGTGGTAAGTCCAACTTCCTTCGGTGAGGCATCTCAGGGTTTTTGGTTCCACCTGCTATGCCTTGATACCAAAGGAGAAAAGAAACAAGATTGGTGCTAGAAGTCAAAAATACATTTTCTTGGGTTATTCAAACACCTCCAAGGCATATCATCTATATGATGAGGTAAATAAGAAATTTGTTATTTACATAGATGTCATTTTCTTGAAACTAAAAAAAATGATGCGTTTATTGATAGACAACTTAATCATCTAGAGAATTTTTCTCATCCAAATACATATTATGAAGTTGATAATGAAATTCCTCCAAACTTAATCAATGTCTAGAATTTCCTCTTGAAGCACCAACACCCCCTCGTGAAAACTCGTGAAGAAGAAGTTTCGACCGCTTCACCTGAACAGGAGATTCAAGTGGATGATGTAATTTAGAGGATTGGAATACTGAATCTTGAAGAGAATGAAGCACCACCAGCTAATCAACCTGGGCCATCAAGGCAGATTTCAAAATGGGCCATGAAGACACTTGAAAGTGTCCATCCATATGAAGTTGGAAATATGGGAACGAGAATCTCAACCAGACGAGAAGATGAAGGAGAATAAAATAACTCTGGTGATGACATATTGGATGTCTCATCTGATTGTAAATTAAATTTATCTGTTGATTTTGAACCAACTTCCTTTAAATAGGTTGCTACTCATTATTAGTGGAAACAATCCATGTAGAATGAATACGATGCACTCATGAAGAATGGAACCTGAAAGCTGGTTAATCCTCCAGTCATAACCAAACCAACTGGCTACAAGTGGGTATACAAAAACAAATAAAGATCATATGGCTCACTTGACAAGAACAAAGTGAGGCTTGTGGAAAAAGGCTATGCACAGAAAAAAGGAATTGACTATGAAGAGACATTCTCCCCTACAACAAAATGGACTACCATCCACACCTTACTCTCCTTGGCTGCACAAAATGGGTGGAAAATACACCAGATGGATGTAAAAAATGATTTGTTGAATGGATACTATTCATGCATCAACAATAAGGATTTGTTGTGAAGGAAAAAGCACACAAGGTATGTAAGCTTGTCAAGTCCTTGTATGGCCTAAAACAAGCACCTCGTGCCTAGTATAAAAAGCTAACCGAACATCTTTTGAAGCTAAATTTCAAACATTATAATCTTGATGACGCAATATTGTTCATAAAAAAAAAGTTGGAAGATATGTTGTGTTTCTTGTGGTGTATGTAGATGATCTTTTAATGACAAGGAACATTGAAATTTATATTGCATATATAAAGAAGGGATTTGAAATGACAGATCTACGACACCTTCATTACTTCTTGGGATTGAAGTCACTCAACATCCTAAGTATATATTCATCTCCCAGAAGAAGTAGGTTGGAGAGTTGTTGAACAAATTTTGCATGACAGAATGCAACCCTCTCTCCACTCCAATGGAACAAAAGTTAAAGCTCACATCAATTGAAGGAAAAGAATTCAAGGATGCGACCAATTACTGACAACTAGTAGCAAGCCTTATCTACCTCACAACCACCGGACCAAATATTTCATATGTTGTCAGAATCCTTTCAAAGTTCATGCACAAACCTTATGAAGGACATTGGTCTGCAACTAAAAGAATTCTAAGGTACTTGAAGGAGTCCTAAGACTTTGGACTCAAGTACTATAAGGTAGATGACTTCAAACTCATTGGATACTCTAGTTCATACTTTGATGGTGACAAAGAGACATGAGTGTCTACCTCTAGATACACAATGAGTCTTGGATCAACCGTTGTTTCCTAGAGATCACACAAATAGTCAATTCCAACAAATTCGACAACAGAGGAAGAATATGCGGCTGCTACAGAAGCAATGAAAGAGATTGTGTGGCTCAGGAAGATACTTGAATATTTGCAAGGGAAGCAAGAGAACTCCACTCCTTTATTGATTGACAACACTTCTATAGTCAAATTGGCCAAGAATCTAAGATTCCATGACCAAACCAAACACATCAACACAAAGTACCATTTGATTCGACATCATGTAGAGGCTAGTTCATCTACGACACTGTTCCATGAACAAACAAATTATAGACATCTTCACAAAAGTGCTTCAACGAGAGAAGATTAAAAGGTTTAGAAACATGCTCGAACTCACAAACACACCTTCTAATTAAGGGGAAGAATGTTGGAATAAAAATCCTCAAATATTTCAGTTCCATTGTAAATAATGTAACTAAAAAGGAGATGAAGAATCTTTTTAGAAAGTTAAAGAGCTTGTTAGAAGATGAAATCCAACGATCATTCTAAATGTTTAAATAGAGCAATCCCTCAATGAATAAAAATCGATACGGGAGTTATTTCCACTGACATTTTTTATATATTTGTAAATTTTATTTATGTTAATTTTAAAGTATTTTTAAAAAACTTGTTTTTAATACATTTTGTAAAAGCTAATTATTTTTGTTTTCTCATATTGTTTAAAACCTGTTTTAATTGTTGGGAGTTTTCTTAGTTAGTTTTTTTTTATTTTTTTAATATGGTTTAAAACCGGTTTTAATTTTTGGGTGTTTTTTTTAATTGGTTGTTTTTATTGTTTGATTTTTCAAATAAAGTTTAAATTTTCTTAAATTTTAATGTTTATTTTCAATTTTTTTTAATTGAAAAAAATATTATTATTTTATTATTATGTTTTTTAATAACAAAAAATCTGTTTTCAAATATTTTAAAGTTTTTTTTATTTTTGTTTAAGAATTTTTTTTTCAAAAGAAATTATATTTTTTTTTTAATTATCATTTTTTTAAGGCGATTAAAAAGAATAAAATAAAAACTCAATTAATGTATGGTTTCAAAATTCCTATAATTGTAACTTAATAGAAGAAATTGATTCTATTTATAGTACTTCTTTTTGATTTGGGGGTTGATTGTGGCATTTTCTTTGCAATGGCGTTGGTTGTGAACTCTACGATTTCAAACAAGATGTAATTTTATTCTCGAATAAAAATGAGGGTGATTCAAGAAGACCATTTTTTCAATTCGAATGTTGATTTAGTGTTTTGATTACACAGACACCAACCATAGTTTCCAAAAAGTTGTAATTTTTTTGCCTTGAAAAAAAAAGTGATACCGGTAGCACCACTTTTCAATTCAGGTTTTGATTTTGGTGTTTTTAACGCAAAAATATGAGTTTTATGGCTAGAGTTCTCGTTTTGAGTATATAGTTCTCGTAAAATTGTATAATGTGTTAATAATACAATTCAGTCTTTCAATAATTTCTATATAAAAAACATAATGTAAAACTATTTAGAAAAGGGAAGTAAATAACACATTAATCAAAGACATAATGGGTTTCCATAGTTTTTACAACTATAATCAAATACCCATAAGATAGAGTGCATTATTTAAAGGGTGATACATTTACCAAATTTTTTGACCCATTTCTAATCCATACGCTTCGACCTCCTTTGAATGTCGGTCTTGGTGCTCCTCCAATGGGTGTGAAGGTCTCATCCCACTTACCAAGTGACTTACATTGTGACTTCTTGTCAAATGACTTGTTGTGGCTTGGTGGTGGAAGCACTTAAATAGTGCCTTAGAGTCCTAACCAACCCCGCATTTCCATGGCAACAAAACCAAAATGTGGGCTAGATCAAAATCACCACTACTAAGCTTGGTACAAGGTTGTTCCAACGTTACCATCGCAATGTGTTAGACTTGGTTCTAAGGCATATCCATGACAACCATACGCTAACTTGGTGTATTTTTTACACCCATATGACTTCTATGGAACATGTGTTGGCATATCATTCCATAATATCATGGTGTAAGTTACAAATATGGTTCCCCGACCATGTGCTCCAAACTTGGCAACCAAATATAAGCTACCATCCAAATGTTTGTGTGCCAAGAATAGAACAAGCCCCAATGGCTTGGCGTGTTGGAAAGTGGTCAAGGTTAAAAGGAGGGATAATCAAGGTCAAACCATGTGGGCTCTGCCTTTTTACTCAATCGTGGCTAATATTAGATACCATGGGACTCAATCCCATTTTCTCACCACATGAAAGTTCAACAAAATTCAAATAGAAGTCGTGCCATCATAGGGTTAGAACCTTCAACCAACTAGAAGGTGGATTGGAAAAGTCATGTGGCTGGCAGACATGAGGTTGTGGGTTCAATTCTTGTGACTTCCAATTTTTGTAAACTTGAATCTGCCACGTGTCATCAAACGATAGGTCCACATGTGTACGCCACATCATATACCGACTCATCAACTTGTCAACTAGGATGCCAACTCATCACTACCATCTATGGAACTTCCACATCATCATACAGGTGATGTGGCACCCTTTTGGCCATTTTCCCACTATTTGTCGAACACTTCATAACTTAATATCTCAATCGTTTGGAGTCTAGTTGAGGAAAAATGGATGTCATCGAAAATATCTCATCAATCCCTTCGTGATGGTTTCACTTTCATTGGCATTGAATATTTTTCATTTTTGAGTGATATTGGATCCTCCTGGATCAGAAGGAGTAGCTTACGATGTGACAAATGGTGCAGTAGTTTGTGCTGCAACATGTGGCACAGTTCTAGTAGTGGATGGTGCACTTGTATGTGGTATTTGAATCACTTCATCTATCATGTCATCATGAGGGACACTATCTATGATTTTTACACTCTTTTCTACACTTCCATCACAATCTTCATTCTCCAAAAAATGAACATCACGGTTGATTATGACCTTTATGGTGATAGGATCATACAAATTGTATGATTTGAATCTTCTGAATACCAGACATCTATACATTTATATCCCTTGTTATTTAATTTATTTCTCAACTCATCTGGAATATATGTGCATATGTGACACAACCAAAAAAATTTAAATGAGAAACATTATGTTTCATACCTGTCCAAGCCTCCTAAGGAACTTTGTTATTCACACTCTTCATTAGACATATGTGCATAATATATACATTGGTTTCTACTGCCTCATCCCAATTCATTTGATAAATGTTTTGATGCTAACATGTTGCACGCCATTTCCATAATAGTTCGGGTCTTCCTCTCTACGACACCATTCTACTCAGGTGTATAACCCACGGTAAATTGCTTGTGTATGCCATGAGTTTTAAAAAAATTCAATAAATATTTTGAAATATATTCGTCGCCTCTGTCTGTCCTTAAGACTTTGATGTAATAGCCACTTTTCTTCTTCGCAAGTGCCTTGAACTATTGGAAACATCGAAATGCATCATATTTGTGTTTTAGGAAATAAACCCAAGTTTTTCTTGAGAAATCATCAATGAGTGTGAAAAAATAATTGCATCCTATAGATGTTGCTTTCATGTGCCCATAAATATTTGAATTCACAATTTCAAGTGGTGTGTGTGCTCTATTTGACTTGTCGACTAGAAAAGAGTCTCTATGTTGTTTGCCAAAACTACAACCTTCACAAACTCTTACTGGTTTCTCAATCAATGACAGAATTTTCACCATATTCTTCATATGTAGTAGGTTTAGTGCACCAAAATTTAAATGACCAAGTCTGAAATGCCACATCCAGGACTCATCCTAAACCTCTAATTGAAATACTACTTGTATTTATGTACAAGTGTATTTTTCTTGCTGGGAGGAATGCTTGTCTTCTTCTTTACTTTATGCTTTAAATACAGCTCTAGAGTGAGCAATGTTTGTGTCTTGCACAATATTTCCCGTCATATCAGGCCTTATTTTTAAGGGAAACAAGTGATTTATTGTCATATGTAACTTATCTATGAGTTGATTACTTGGATATCTATCCATAATCACACATTGAATATCTTCCATGTAGACTCTATGGCCTTTTTGCAACAATTGTCCAATACTCATTAAATTATGCTTTAGGCTTGTGACATAATAAACATCACGCATAATTTTATGCTCCCCCTTTTTAGTCAGAATATCAACAGTACCTTTCCCCAAGACAGTGACTTGGATATTGCTACCAAATGTGACATCAGTTTGAACTAATTTATCTAGACTGGAAAACAGATCTAGATTTTTATGTCTCATGATTACTGCAACTTGAATCTATATGTTGTGTGTCGCATGGAATTTCTTGAACAACATTACATTCAAGTGGGGAGACACATGCCATAAACATTGCTCTGGTGTTATTTTGGTCACGTTGTTTTTTCTTGCATTCATTTGCATAATGCCTAAATTTCTTGCAATAATAGCATTATATTCATGATTTATTAAATCTTTAGCCACTTGTCTGACTAGAATTTTGATATTAACCTCTAACAACAACATTTACAGGACTAATATTGCGTCCACCTCTAGAAAAACTTCTTCCTCTACCTCTAAGATTAGATCTCCCCCTTCCTCTTCCATGACTTATATATGCTTTTGTTGCAAATGTGTTTTCTAATGATGTATTTGATATGTTTAATGTGTGTTCATGATTGAAGAGTAAGGCTTGCAACTCATTAATAGTAAACTGACTCAAATATTTGGTTTCTTCCAAAGCCACCATAACTAAAGGATCAAATTTAGGAGGAAGACTCCTAAGCACCTTCTCAACAGCCTTCCTATCCTCTATGGTTTCTCCAAGAGATCTAATTTGATTAATCAAGCCAACAATATGAGTATAAAAGGATTCCACTGAATTTGAATATTTCATTGGCAGATTTTCAAAATCTCTTCTAAGAATCTATAATTCCGTCTTTACTGTGTCCATACCTTGGTAAGTAGTTTGTAGTGGATCCCATGCCTCCTTGGCTTGCTTTGTTGCTACTACTCTTGGTAGTATGCTCTCATGCATTGCTTGATGTATGTAAACCAAGGATTTTTCTCTATTCCTTCCAAGCATTCTTCTCAGATTGTGTGATCTATTGGTTCCACATAGTCATTTTCAACCATCTCCCACATATTTTGAAACTAAAACAAAGCTTTCAAAGTCAAAGACCAATATTCATAAGTTTTTCTTGTTAAAAAAAGGATTTGCAAGCTAAAGCCATTTTTTATAATTTCCAGTCCTTTCCTTTTTAAAACAGAGCTTCTACTCTTCCCGAATCTACTTTGATACCAGATCTTGGGAATCGCGTCATGAGAGCATTTCATCACGCAATAAACTCACCTTGCGGAGATATAAAGTATCCGTATCCTTGTTGCGATATATAAAAATAATCTTCTATGTGACCGTATATTAAAAAACAAGATTTTAAATTATCGCCCAGTACTTTATATTTTCAACCAGACTTTGCAGCGTAATAATAAAACTCATATAAAACAAAATTGCAAGATATTCTTTAATGCAGGTAATAATAAAACTCATATAAAACAAAATTGCAAGATAATCTTAATGCTTTAAAAAGGTAATAATAAAACTCATATAAAACAAAATTGCAAGATATTCTTTAATGCTTTAAAAAGGTAAATGGTAATAAAAATCACATGAATAAAAATAGAAAGAGTGTGTGACAAGAATAGAAAAAGTGTGTGACAAGAGACATGCTTGTAAAAAACATAAGTAAACTAATATGTATTTATTACCGAAGCAAAAGCAAAAGCAAAAGAGCATCTATAGTTGTGTACACAATGATTGTGTGGATTCTTCACTTATATAGAGCTCAGCTTAGTAACTTCTATAGACTGGTGACACTATGAGCTTTTGCTCTCCATGCTTCTACCACAACACAACACAAGATTGAGTAATAATTTACCTTCATATACAAGAACTTAATATTGGCTTCTCTAGAAATCTACTGAGAGTAACATTAAAGATAACATTTAATTTTTGAGTGAAATTTACCTAATAACTTGATTTGAAAAATACTACGCAACTAATTAATAAAACCTAGTCACAATTTATATTTTATTTTTCAATACTGAAAATGCTATGCCTTAAGAAAGTATATATATCCTTCAAATCAAATTGATAAGGATCACAACTTTTACCCTAAGTGGGCATAACTCGGTAATCCTTGTGTATTAAATGAGAGAAGTTCTAACACTACATTCTTTTTTTTTTCCAAAAAAAAAAATCGTAAATATTTTATTCACTTTCAACAAATGGCCCTCAAAGTCCATTATACAAAATCCAACTATGAAGTTGTCATTACATAATAATATTTGCCTCAGGAGGAGCACAAGAATCATTACCATATCCATAACTGATCCAACAGTAAAGTTATCATTACATACAAGGTATCTTCAAAAAAAACCAAAACCGAAACTTTTCAGAAGAAAAGATATCAAAATACCATGCATTCAAATCAGTATGATCTCAGTAGACTTTTTTCATCATTCCTGATCATTCAGGTCAGCATGATTTAAACTTTGACTGGCCCCAAAACTTGTCTTTATCCCTGCAGCAACTTCTACACTACCGGGGCATAACTAGGTAATCATAGTGTATTAAATCGTATAAGTTCTAACACTACATTCCTGCGATGGAGGAAAATAACTTTTGAAACTCGATAAATGTGAAATGGGTACTTTAAACTCTTAAACAGTTTGAGAAGTTTTAAGAGGTTTTGTAATTTTCATTGAAAAAAAATCTGAACATTAAAAGAATGGACAAATATCAATATAAAGGTTAATAAACGTTAGATTGTAAGTTGAAAAGATTTTGAAGATAAAAACTCTGTAGTGCACATCCGTTCGAGATAGGCATTTAAGTTTTTGTTGTTGTCTACTTGTATCTATCTAGATCTTAAAGAGCTTCTTTATCAAGCTAATAATATAATTTATTTATTGTTCACCATGATTATCATTATTTTTATTAAAATTTACTCTTTAATTTAGTTTAAAAGATCTTTGCATAAGTTTAACTTGATAGGAAATTTCTCATAGCATGCCATTTTCATTCGGTCCGTAATTCTAATAGCATTAGGAATAAAACCATTATTCTAATAGCATTCAGAAATTTTTATTTTTTTTTAAAGGCATTTTTCTTTTCGATTTTTTTGAGTACTGAAATTTAGAGTGTTTTGATCAAGTAGAATACCTATTTTTTTGTAGATTGCAGTGGGATTTCTTAGTCTCCTGTAGCTGCTCCTTGCTGGAAAACCTTAGCAGGCAAAATAGATAAACCACCCTTCCAACCATCTCATCGTGCTGGCCCTAGGAAATCGATGGATTTCTAGCCCCCGAGCCCACAATCTAATAATCCAAATATAAGCCTTCCATAGTTTGGGATCCCTCCATCCATAGTTCAATTTTCTTTCCTACTTTGAGCTTTCCACCTCCTCAATCTCTGAGTTAACCCCCTCCTCGATATGCCTCCCTTCTCCTCCTAATTATCAGTTCTATTCTTCCCCAGAAATCTTCCAAAAACCAACCCCCTCCTCTTCCCATAAAACTCTCTTAAATACCCTTTGTCCTTCCTCTCGAAACCTTCATGCTTAATCCGCCGCCCTAGTCTTCCATATCTTTTGGATTTTAATAATTAATACCATTGCACTAACCAAAGGAATAAATTATTATAACATTATGTCTAGGACTTCCCGCTCTCTTGGGTAGTCAAATGGTTAATTGCTCTTTCAAATTTTCCATTTAATTTGATTTTTTATTGTTTATTTTGATGTAATATAATACTCACTTGTATTATTCACCTATAATATAAATTAAATAATTATTATTGTTTCCCTCTTTTGGGTTGGTAGTGGTGGGTGACTTAAATGTCATATCCTATTCGAATCTGAGGTCTTACACAATAGTAAATTACTGAAAAAAATTATTTTAATGTAATCTTACCTTATCATGTTTTAGTAAAATATCCTTTATGACTTCCCCTGAAATGCTTTGGTTAACTCCATTAATGATTACTTAACTCAATAATTCATGTAATTATATTGTTGATCCTTTATGATTTATAGTAAATTACAATTATCATTATAAATATTAATTAAAGAATAGTAATGATAATAATAATTAGTGATTAATAAATAATAACAATACTTATTTGTTTAAGTGACAAGTGCCCTAGTACCAACACATTATTCCTGTATTTATAAACAAAGCACCCATAAGGGTTTTAAGCAATCATGACAATAATTAGACAATAGAATTCCACTTACGCATATAAAACAAATATTTGTGTTTATTTACAACAATTTCCTTATGACAATCACAATTGATGATACTTAATCAATTACTTATTACAATGTTCACATATGCTTAAAAAACTAAAACATTCATTATATGTATTGGATCATTGCCTAATTATCTCAGTTATTCACAATGACTCATACCATTATTTCACATGTAAAGTATTCATATATCAACACTAGTGTGCATGCATGGTCGGTACATGCACAGGTTGAACACGCACTATAACCATATATCATCTTTCCTTATGCATAAATGCTAACTAGTAATTTTCATCCTTTATGCAAACATAACAAGTATAATATAATGACTTTAACATTCTCCATTATTTAACAGTTACTCTCTTTTTGGCTTCATGGCTTATCTTTGTGTTCTTATTAAATTAACTATTCAAACAAGACGGGTACCTACTACCACTAAATCAGTATCAGGAAACACCCAACCCTCAACAATACTAACTATCATATCCTCCCATCCTAACCTACGCCCGCATCCTCCCTTTCCTTCCTCTGCTAGTACAAAGTGGATGTCAACTATACTGACCTAACCATATAGAACCTGAGAGTGGTAGCATTGACTAACTTAGCGGACCTAGCCTCCCCTAGCAGGCATCTGATCATTTTCATCACAACAACTTGGGGAGTGTCTCAGCACTACCCTCCAACGACCTCGGGTATCATAGTGACATAGAGTGGGAAACCCGTCCCACCCTCTCAACATACTAGGTTTATGCCCTATCAATTCATTCTTTGTTGCTATCAATATTATTGGATTGTGTCATCGTATCATCATTTTTTGTTGCTACGGTTTACTGCATAACAAGTTATTATTCCAAATATAATATCAAGTATTCGACTATCACTTACCGCCAATGTCCTATGGGTTAGTACTTCACAAATACACATGTATAACAAGTAATTTCACCTTGACAATCAATTGATCCACCTCATCATCCTCATCATTATTGCATGTAATAATTTAATTCATTAATTCATCATTATTGCATGTAATAATTTAATTCCTCAACATATAATAATTCAATTGATCACATCGTAAAATGGTATCTACGTACCGCATCCTATATTTCACATTTTATCAATGAAAAAATCTAAGCATACTATCATAATAGAAGAAAGGAGTCCCATAATAATGACAACATTGTAACTTTATAATCATAGTAACGTAATAATCATGATGACATCATAAGCATAGTAACCTTGTAACTATAGCGTCATAATTTCGGTCCATCATGTCGTAAATAAAGTTCACTAAGTCGAGATGAGTCCAAAAGAAACAAAGCAAAATAAGTGGTGTGTGTCTAACTGATAAGTATGTTTAGTCAAAATGGAGCATTACAAACTCTAAACACACACACACACATATATATATATATGTGACAAATATTGTGCTCAAGGTCAGCAATATTCTTAGCATTATTTAGCTTCATGTCTCTGCCATAGTGAAATCAAAGTGTCTCTAGTTCAAATTATGTTGCTAGAGAGTAGAGGCCCCACTCTACCTTATATAATTAGTTTTTTTTTCAACCCTTCTTATCTATCTTTCAACCCTTTTTATCTAGTAGTGCGGCATAAGTAATTCAATCTCTTCCAAGGAGAAGACTTACTAGTAAACCTAACCTACAGAACTTGTCATTGCAGCTGTACTTACTACACAAGAAGTTTTATATTGTTCCTATATGGTTTATACGATATTCGCATACCTAAATTTGTATGTATCCACTTTCAATTCAATCTGAATATGCACAATCTGTCTAACTGAAGCCAACTGATAGGACATGGATAAGAGAAGTTCCCCATATAAACCTAAATACATTGGTTGGATTTATATTGAAGATAAAACTCTAAAACAAACAAACATCATAGTCTAAGTTAAAATATTTTGAATAAAAAAAACTATAAATATCAAAGATGGACAAGTATCACTAGCAACAACCACGTTAATAAATTATTAATGTGTCTAAATACATCAATAGGCATAAATTTAAGCACGTGCTATAGAGAAAAACATTAATATAAAAAGTATGTGCCTAAATTTACGCATATTGGCGTATTCAGACACATTAATAATTTTATTAATGTGGTTGTTGCTAGTAACGAGTGGGCGCGTAGACATATCTGCAAAGTGTTCCAAAAAATAATATCATTTAAATAATTCTAATTATATGATACTAAATCAAACAATAATTTGACTTAATAAAACAATGTTAATGACATAATATCATTAATGTCTTTAAACTAGCAACAACCACATTAATTTTATTAATGTGTCTGAATACGTCGATAGATGTAAATTTAAGCACATATTATAGGGAAAAAACATTAATATAGAATGTATGTGCCTAAATTTACGCATATCGACATATTCATACACATTAATAAAATTAATGTGGTTGTTGCTAGTAATGGGTGGGCACGTAGACATATCTGCAAAGTATTCCCAAAAAATAATATCATTTAATGAATTCTAATAATATGATACTTAATCAAACAATAATCTAACTTAATAAAACAATGTTATTGAAGTGATTTTATCTCATTAATTAACGATGTAATTTTTAATGAAATAATATCATTAATGTCTTTACATTAAGTTGTTATATTTTAATTTTTAATTATTAATAATGAATTATTAAATTATCATTAATTATTAATGATTAATAATTACATTATGAATAATTCCATGAGATTATATAATTATTTATGTTATAAAAAAATTATAATATAGTAATCATTTATAAATTAACTATTAGCTAAAAGTAATGTAATTTTATTCAAAATATCATTGTTTATTTTAAATAATATTATATATTAATTAAGAATATGTTGATTTAATTATTTTTATGATACCACATTAATACCTATGTGCAATGTTCTTGAAATAATTTATTAGATTGTAATAGTGTAACAATTAATAAAGGCTATGTTGGATTGCAAGATTTTTGTGAAATGTTGGATGATGATGTTCATGGAGGGTTATGGTGGATTGCGCCATTTCCCCGTGAATATGTTGTATTATTGTTATGTTCATTAATTTGTTTGGTCGCAGTAAGACATTCAATGTAATGTAATCAATACATTATTTATTTAATTTATGAAGTGTTATGTTGGATTACGATAGTCAGTGATTGTTAAGTTGAATTGCTACATTGCTATGTGGTCATGTTCATGCTGTTAATGTTGCTTACCATATTTTTGTTGCATTAAGAGATTCATTAAATTCTTTTGTAGCAGTTGTGTTTGGTTATATTTGGATTAATTTTGTTCCATTCTGACATATGTCAAGGGTTATGTTAGGTTACTATGTTCATTTTGTAATAGTTGGGTTTGTTTATGTTTGTAATGGTTTTTGTTGTATTTCGACATACATCAAGTGCTATCTTGTGTTACAACATTCATGAAAATCCATATTGCATTGTGAAATTTTTGCAAGGTTATGTTGCATTACGATTACGTTAATTAATTGCCTTTGTTGGATTATGAGAGTCATTTGGAAATATTTTGTTGGATTCCTACATGCATCAAGGGTTATATTGCATTACGACATTTACGAAGGCTCATTTTGGATCGTGACTTTCCTCAATGGTCATGTTTCGTTATGGTTATGTTTATATATTGTTTTTCTTGGATTATGACATCTGTTATAAGGTTTTGAAAGGGTCGGGTTTAGCTATGTTTTCTACGTTCCTTGATGTTTTTTTTTGCATTCTAAAATTGATGAAGGGCTAACTTGGGTTACGATGTTCATTGGCGCTTATGGTGGCTTTTGATATTCCTTTGTGGTTATCTTGTATTATGGTTATGTTACTTCATGAATTTTATTAATGTGTGAGATTTGTTTTAATGTTTTTCAAGGGTTGGGTTTAGTTATTTTTATAAATTATTTTGTTTCATTTAAACATTCATCAAGGGTTAATGATGGATTACATCATTCATCCATTCCTTAATGGTTTTTCTCTCATTGACACAATTATAATTGGTTATGTTGGGATGCAATGTTCAAGATGGTATATGTTAGATTGTGACATACCTGAATGGTTATGATTCAATATGGTTGTGTTGCTTAATGTAATTTGTTACAGTTATACATATATAAAAAACAATAAATCCATAATAATATAATAACATAACGTAACCATCTAGTGATAGTTTTGGCTCTGGTTATGGCTTGTGGTTCGATGCTTGTTAGGGTTTCTCCTTGCATCCTCTAAACTATTTTTTACTCCTCATGCATCCTTGTAGTCCTATCGGTATTTTGTCACTAATCCACCCCCATGGTCTTTGGATAGGGAGGGGCCATTGTCCCCTCCTAAATATCACTGCACCCTGAATATTTGTACGGTGTAATGCACTATATGACTGCCTCCACGTTGAAAATAGGCTCGAAAGATATCTCGATTCTTGATATAGACTCTCCAGAAATAACCCCTGCACCTTCTGACGTGCCTCAAAATCTGTTGGATTTCGACCTGTAGGAAACTAGCACCTGCATTGCCAGGAGCGCGTCCATACCCAATCTATCCCTCCCTGATGTGCGTATAAACTCCTAAGTCCAATTTCTGTGAGACCATGCCCTGAATGGAAAATTCATAGGGTTCTGGCCCACTAAGCATGTGTCGAGGGGATAGATAGATGCTAAATGGAAACCTAAAGCTCACTTTGACCTACAACTGGGATCCAAGGGTTTCTTCACAATCATCTTTCATCACCTTGAAGATAAAACCAAAGTGGAAGAAGGCGGCCCCTATTTATTCAAATCTGTGGGTCTGTATCTAAAGAACTAAACTAAGAGGTTCTGCCTAGAAAAATAATACTTCACCTAGGCACCGGTATGGATAAGGATGTACTCCCTCGCGCAGGAATATTGGGATGAAGATACACTGAAGGACATCGACAACACCTTGGGAACCTTTGTGTGCTCTGTTGACCAGACGAAGCTCAACAAATTCACCTCCTATGTGTGGATCTGTGTCTACATGCATATTGATAAACCCCTGTCGAATGCCATAAATATCATTCATGAAGACTCGAACTGGGTCCATTTGCTAGACTATGAACACTCCCCTTCAGATTTCGTAAGTGCCATAAGCATGGCCACTTGTTCTAGGATTGTCCCAACAATAAACCCAGTAAGAACATGAAGAATGAAGACAAAGATGTTGAAGGCTTCCAAAGACAGGTTAAAAAGTAACGTCAAGGATGGAAGCCTTCGAGGGACACCCCAAAATCCGAGGCCCCCTCCACAAGAAATAGATTCCAGATACTTGAAAACCGGTAATAAAACTTGATGGAAGATCCAATCCCAAAGAAGGCTCCACAAGAAAATTTCTGCAATTCATTTCCCACCTCGCTTCAAGATGGCCCAGGTACCTTCTTGCCTCCCTTGCAGTCCCAAGATATGGACTCAACAAACCAACCTAGTCATACCTCACTTCCTGTAGTTACACCTCTCCTCGCCTCTATAGATCATGGCTTTGAAATCCCCATGGACGATGAGATGTCGGAGATAGAACTAGGGGACCTCGACCTTCTTGGGATAGAAGATGCCTACACCAAATAGGATTTCAGCTCAATTCCTGCTCGTGAGATCCAACTATTGAAAGAGGCCCTAGCTAAAGCCAAATATCAAAACAAACTTGGGGTCCTCAACTTGCAGCAAAAAGACAAGCACAAACTAATACGGGAAAGCAAAAAAAGAGGAAGAAAATCCTCCCTACAAAGGATAAACGTTCTAGGCACTCGGTTGGTGGAATCAGGGCAATATGCCCAGTTAACAGAATTTTTCCCCTCCTCATCCCCTGGTTCTCAATGAATATCATCTCTTGGAATGTCATAGGTATGAACGGTCTTACCAAAAAAAGAATGCTTAAAAGAAAAATCCAGCAAGATAAGCCTGCAGTTCTCTTCATTCAGGAAATAAAATGCTCCTTAGAAACCCTCCACCGGATAATGGAAAAATCTGGAAAGGATGTCAAACTATTGTGATAGATGAAAATGGGGTGGCTAGAGGTATTTCCATTGCCTGGAACCCGGCTGATATTTTCCTCAACAACTCTTCATCGTATTTCCATTGCCTAGAACCTAGCTGATATTTTCCTCAACAACTCTTCATCTTGTGCTCATTCGATAGAGGTTTCCTTCCACATTCTTGGAACCAATATCCATGTTCACCTTCTAAACATCTACAACCCCCAACCTCCAGAGCTCAAGCTCAAGCTCATGCACTTCATGAAGGGGTTCTCCATGTTGCACCAAGAATCCTCACACATCATAGGTGGGGATTTCAACATGATCACCTCCCTTGGGGGAAAGAAAGGAGGATTAAAAGTCATTTCAGAAGAAGACCTCCTCTTCAAGGTTTTTATCAACGACTGAGACTAGTGGATCTACAACCCTCCTCTGTTTTTTCACCTGGAACAATCGTAGAGGAGGGATTCATCACATAGCCAAGCGATTAGAATTCTTCTTGATATCGGAGTATATTTTATATGCAGGCGGGCTCATAACCTCCTTGGTTCTTCCAAGGGCGGGCTCAGATCACTGGCCCATTGAATTAAACTAGCAGAGCATTCGAGACTGTCTCCACCGTCCTTTTTTATTTGAAAATTTATGGCTCTCTCATCCAACCTTCATGGACTCTGTCAACCTCTGGTTGTCTAAGATGCAGCTGCTAGGAAGGTCAAAAATGGCCATTATGTAGCAAAAATTCAAATCTCTCCAAGCCAAACTCAGACTCTGGAATCACACCACTTTTGGGGATATTTTCAAAGAAAAAAAAGACTTCAAGGAAACCTTAATGCTCTTCAATGCTCCATAATTACTGATAGAATATCAGAGGAAAGTAAACACAAAGAAAAGGACCTCATATCTCAACTAGACAAACATTGTAGTTAAGAAGAAATTCTCTAGAAGCAAAAATCCAGACTAAAATGATTAAAGGAAGGAGATAGAAACACGACTTTCTTTCACATATCTACGATACAACATAGAATGAATAATCATATCTCCAAAATCAAAATGAAGGCAGGGGAAATCCTATAGGATCGGGCAGAAATTGAATAGTAGCTGACCAGGTATTTCCAGGATATTCTGGAAGAACCGGATATCTCCAGAGCCAATGCAATCAAGAAAGTAACCCAACATATTCCCACCATCATCACAACTGAGAAGAATACATCACTCATGCAAACCAACTCTCTCCAAGAAGTAGAAATAGCGGTGAATCAAATGTCTGAATATACAGTGCCCAGACTGGATGGCTTTACTATTAGCTTCTTTCATAGCTGCTCGAACCTGCTTAAGCATGAGGTCCATGAAGTGGTCAAAGAGTCACGTTAAAATCAATGGATCCTGTTGGCTCTCATTGCTACCCACCTCACTCTAGAGCTCAAAGAAACTGGAGCCTCCCTTCCCGGTAAGTTCAGGCCCATCTCCCTTTGTAATGTAATCTACAAAATCATCTCCAAAGTGGTAGATAACTACCTCAAGCCTCTCCTCACTTTACTCATTTCCTCTAAACAAACGAGTTATGTCGAAGGTAGACAAATATTGGATAGAATTATCCGATCTCATGAAGTTATTCATTCCCTCAAATTCAGTCACTCTCCTGGGATGCTCCTCAAACTAGATCTTTCTAAAGCCTTTGATAAGATTAGCTGGTATTTTATAAAAAAGACATGGCCAGGTAGACCAAATATCAATCTACAAGACCCCCATATTGTGCTTTAACACACAATTTGTGGCGGGAATTTCTTAAGGCTACCTAAGCTAGTTTTCCAACACTCAGTCATTTTCCTGTTTTTCACCAAATTACCATATTTTTCCAAAACGATTATCATTAATGTGGTCATCAATGACAATCCTATTCATCACAATCTTCATGTTTTTCTTTATAGAAATTGGTATATAATATACTGCATTTAGAAATATACTTATATCTAATGTATTTGACAAGTTACTATTTGGTATGGTGTAGGTAAGACAATTACTTGTCACTACAAGGATTTTTCACTATGAATGAAAATGTAAGGAAGCTTTCTCAGTTTAGAAGGGCATTAGAGGTGAGGGGAGATGGAAAATGTTATTTCCCTTGCTCTAATTGTAGGGGCTTGCAAAGAAGAAGAATTTTAATAATGATAGTTGAAATACATTGTAGGGAGAAGGGGCACGCCGAAGGGGGTTACGAATATCGTCCCTTGGTAAGAGGTTATTCAATTTTTAATGTATTCTCTGTAATAGTCATCATGTCATGAATTTCAGTAAAATTTCTTATCGTTTTATTATATGTTCGGTACACACTAATTTTACTACGTTGTTTGTAAATATATAGACGATGCCCCCAAAATGTCCCCTTCCAAAGAGTTATTTTCCAAGTACTAGTAGAAATACTCATTGACAGGGTGACGAACATCTAGCTCAGAATATTGAAGTTGATCAAGTTCTTAATGATGATATGGATGGAGATAACGTTAGTGATACAAATTAGGAAGATGAGATACATAGATTGATCCAAGACACATTTGCTCCAATGGATGAGGACAACTAGGATGATAGTCATGATGTTGATCCTCTACTCGAGAAGGCACATCAACCTCTTTATGAAGGCTCAAAAACAAATCTTCTATCTGCTATATTGTTGTTAGTGAACCTGAAGGTTTTGAATGGTTTATCAAACACCTGTCTCACACAGATACTAAGGTTTGTAATTTGTTAATTATTTATGTGTGCATGTTCACATGTACATAAAGGGTTGATTTTTTTCCTATATTGCTATTGTTATCTAATTTGTAAAGTATGGATGTGATATTGATGATTAATATTGTAGATTGTTAGGTGAATTTCTATTACCAATGTCAAATATTTTACAACGCACATATCGAGAGATATATGTGATTATGAAAGAATTTGGAATGGAGCATCAAGCTATTGATGCATGTCCTAATGATCATATCATTTACTATGGACAATATGCATTAGAAAATGAATGCCCACAATGTCAAACAAGTAGGTATCGAACCGATAAAGTGACAAAAAAGGTGCCTCACAAAGTTCTTCATTATATTCTGATAATTCCACATCTCCAGCGGTTGTTCAGGTGTCAAAGTATAGCACGGTTTATGGATTTCCATGCAAAGAACACACTGACCTCTCAAACTCCTTTTTTTAACACTTGGTCAATTTTCTTTTGTTCTCACTATGCAAAATATTATTTTTCCTACTTTTGGCAGATTGATATTTTGCTATTGAGACCATGATAAGACAACCTGAAGGTATGGATGGATAGTGAGTTCACCAAGGAACATGCTTTTGCTACTTGATGAATTTTATCATCAAAATAACCCCTCCTTGCGGGCATTTCAAAATGCCTTTTCAATTTCCTGAATCTAACACTTAACCAATTTTCTTGTGTTTTTAAAATGCAAAATAATATTTTTCTTACCTTTGGCAGATTTATATCTTTGTCATAAAACACTCCACAGGATAAATGAGACCATGGTTAGATGCACCTATCAACAATCTATAGCCTAACACTTTCATATTATTTTTCTCATCATCTTATGAGATAGGGCGGGCATTTCCCTGAGGCCACTGAGGCATTTTTTCCAGTACTTGAATAGTGCAAAACAACCTAAAACTCTGTTTTGGCAGACCATTATCTTTGTCATCAAACATCTTCTTTGATAACTGAGACCATGGTTAGATAGCCTCTTCAACAAGCTATAGGATGATAACTTCAGATAATTTTTATCATACACCTATAAGGTACGGCGGGCATTTTCCCAAGGCCACATGAGCCAGTTTTTCCAACACTTACACAATTTTCTTAGTCTGGTCCAATCTACCTAAAACACAGTTTTTGTAGGTTCATAACCTCTTCCTCAGCTACTTCCAAGACAATCTAAAGACATGGTCAAATAGGCCAAATATCAATCTACAAGATCCCCATATGGTGCAGGCATTTTCTTCAACACACAATTTGTGGTGGGAATTGTCTTAAGGCTACCTAAGCCAGTTTTCCAACACTTAGTCATTTTCATGTTTTTCACCAAATTACCATATTTTCCAAAATGATTGTCATTAATGTTGTCATCAATGACAATCCTATTCATCACAGTATTCATTTTTTTCTTTATAGAAATTGGTATATAATATACTGCATTTAGAAATATACTTATATCTAATGTATTTGACAAGTTATTGTTTGGTATGGTGTAGGTAAGACAATTACTTGTCACTACAAGGATTTTTCACTATGAATTAAAATCAAAGGAAGCTTACTCAGTTTAGAGCGGCTTTAGAGGCGAGGGGAGATGGAAAATGTTATTGCCTTTGATCTGATTGTAGGGGCTTGCAAAGAAGAAGAATTTTAATAACTACAGCTGAAAGACATTGTAGGGAGAAGGGGCACGCCGAAGGGGGTTATGAATATCATACCTTGGTAAGAGGTTATTCAATTTTTAATGTATTCTCTGTAATAGTCATCATGTCATGAATTTCAATAAAATGTCTTATCATTTTATTATATGTTCTATACACACTAATTTTACTACATTGTTTGTAAATATATAGACAATGCCCCCAAAATGTCCCCTTCCAGAGAGTTATTTTCCAAGTACTAGCAGAAATACTCATTTACAGGATGATGAACATCTAGATCAGAATATTGAAGCTTATCAAGTTCTTAATGATGATATGGATAGAGATAACGTTAGTGATACAAATCAGGAAGATGAGATACATAGATGATCCAAGACACATTTTCTCCAATGGATGAGGACAACCAGGATGATAGTCATGATGTTGATCCTCTACTTGAGAAGGCACATCAACCTCTTTATGAAGGCTCAAAAACAAATCTTCTATCTGTTATATTGTTGTTAGTGAACTTGAAGGTTTTGAATGGTTTATCAAACACTTGTCTCACAGAGATACTAAGGTATGTAATTTGTTAATTATTTATGTCTGCATGTTCACATGCACATAAAGGGTTGAATTTTTTCCTATATTGCTATTGTTATCTAATTTGTAAAGTATGGATGCGATATTGATGATTAATATTGTTTACATTGACTTATTCTTTTGAATTTTGTAGATTTTTAGGTGAATTTCTATTACCAACATCAAATATTTTACCATGCACATATCGAGAGATATATGTGATTATGAAAGAATTTGGAATGGAGTATCAAGCTATTGATTCATGTCCTAATGATCATATCATATACTATGGACAATATGCATTAGAAAATGAATGCCCATAATGTCAAACAAGTAGGTATCGAACCGATAAAGTGACAAAAAAGGTGCCTCACAAAGTTCTTTGTTATATTCCGATAATTCCACGTATCCAGCGATTGTTCAGGTGTCAAAGTATAGCACAATTTATGGATTTCCATGCAAAGAACAGAATTCAAGACAATGTTCTTCGAATGCCTGCAAATGGGTCTGCATTTAGGTGCATCAAGAAAAGTGGCCAATTTTCAAAGAATCTCGTAATGTTAAAATTTCGTTGACAGGTGATGGTGTCAATCCATCTAGAGAGCTTCGTTCTACCTACTCAGTGTGGCCTATTTTTGTTATAAACATTAACCTTCCTCCTTGGATTTCGGTCAAGACAGAGCACACAATGTTGGCAATGATTGTTCTAGGTATTTAATTAATTTGTAAATTTTTAGTTGAAATCCTGATCACTAAATATGAGTCAGTTCTTTGTTTCGTGCATGATAATTATGTCTTTCATATATAACGACATATAACTAAATATAATTAATTATGTATGTTGGACCAATTAGGTAAGTACCAAGTTAAATATATGAACGTATATATTGAGCCTCTTATCGATGAGTTGTTGAAGTTATGGGCTGGTGTCACTATGTATGACATCTCTAGACCAATAGGGAAAAGACGATTTCAATTCCATGGATTACTTGGATGGACAATTCATGATGCTCCTGAGTTAACACATTTTTGTGGTCTATTGTTACTTTCTTTTGTTCTTTAATATTATATATATCTATTGAAAATATCATGCATTATTTTAAATGGTAATTCTAATTCGCTACACTAATTCATATATCTTGTAGGTCTTCAAACAAAGGGTATATTTGCATGTCCAGCTTGCGGTCCCAGGATAAAATCTCATCATTCAAGGAGTTTAGCAAAGGAAGTGTTTGATAAGTATAGGAACTTTCTGCCTAATACCCATAGTTATCGAACTACAGACAAAGCAAAATTCAATGGTAAAGGAGAGAATGGAAAAAAACCACGAAGAATGACACCTCACCTATGGAATTTGGAACATAATAGAAATCGTCAAGGTATGCCAAATTATTTATGTATTGTTGGGATATTGGTCAATACTTAGCCAAATTTTTTAATATGCAAAACAATATTTTTCCTACTTTGGTAAATTGATTTCTTGCACATGTGACCATCATAAGGAAACTGAAAGCATGGGTGGATAACCACTTCAACAAGGAATAGATCTATGTCACCCTATGAATTTTATTAGCACAAGGACATTGTTGAGTATGGTTGTCATTGATGTCAAAGGAGGTCATTAATGACAAAAGAAGTGTTGATATGTCATGTGTGATGAGGTTGAAAAACACATGTTGGTGTCCTAATGTCTCATGATGGCATTGTTACATTCTAGTAGTAGTTGGTAACAGTTAGTTGATATTGTTTTTTCTACCTGGCCATGCTCTCACATTGGTTTGATAATGCTTGAGGAAGAATATATGGATCTGCCAAAATAGGGTTGCAGACCGTCTTACACCAAAGTTCAGTAAAATGCCCGCCTAGGGCAGATGAAGATGAGTCTGGGAGTGAAATCATAATAAGTGTGCTCAGTAAGGTGTAATACATCATCTAGTAGCATTATTTCAAGTTTTGGGTGAAATGAAAGATCCACCCTAGGTTTTGGACAAATTGTCTATGGAATTATTGGTAAAATCTACCTAAGTGGCCTTAAGGAAATGCGCGCCACCTCTCATAGGATGATGAGAAAAATTATATAAAAGTGATAGGCTCTATTATGTTGGTTGGTGCATCCAACAATGGTTTCATATTTCCCAAAGAGACTCTGAGGAGGAAGATATCAATCTGCCAAAAGTGCCTCTCAACTTCATTTGCACTATCCTAGTAAAATGCCCGCCAAGGTTAGATGATGAGGTTGCAAGAGAGAATATTGGCATGGTTGAGTCAGTATGATATTCCTCACATTTTGGATGTCTCACTCTCCAAGTTTGATGAAAAAAATAAAATCACCTTGGTGACTTAGGGTTTGAAGAGATTTGTCTAAGTGTCAATAAGCAGTTTGGAAGACCACTTTCAAATGCCTGCCCGATGTTGTGTGTATGTCAATAGGTTCATCAATTGGCATGGATTTGTTCTTTGTTGAAATGGTTATCTAGACATACTTTCAGGTTGACTTACAATGGTCACATATGCAAAATAGAAATCTACCAAAAGTAGGAAAAATACTATTTTGCATATTGAGAAACACAAGAAAATTCCCTAAGTGTTGAGAACAGGATTTTGAGAGGTCATTTGGAAATGCCAGCCAAGGGCTGTCCTTGTGAAAATAAATTTATCAAATGGCATGTATCAAAGGCCACCTTGACTAGTTTTCCAACACCTTAGCCATGTCCAAGAATTTCTCCAAGGTTTATCCTGAAACCCTATTTTGGCAGACTTATAACTTTCTCCTCATAAATGATTAAGGCAAACTAAGACCATGGATAGATAGCTAGTTCAACAAGCTATAGCCTAATATGGTGGTGCGGGAATTCTATTCAAACCATGAATTATGGCGGGCATTCTCTTATATTAGTTTTGACTACTTGTTCATACTTAGTCAATTTCCAAAGTTTCACAAACTTGCCATATTTTTCCAGAATGATGTCAGATTACAACACTGACTTCCCGATAGCACCAGAACACCATTATGTGTCTTTCCAGCCTCACCATACATGCCACATCATCATACTTTCCATGCTGTTTCCATGTCATTACTTCCTTTTTCATTCCTTTGTCTTTCACTGAGTTTACCCTGCCATCATGTCTTTGGTTATCCTTTTGTCATTCACTGAACTCCTTTGACATCAATGAAAATCACATTCAACTTGTATAATATATTATATAAATCTTTGTTTTTTTTAGTGAATTATGTTCAACGCAGTATGTACCTATATTGATTAATTAGTGTTAATTTGATTTTGTTTATGTTTCATGAATTTCGTTAAGGCATGAATGGGCTTCCATGAGGAATGAAAATTTACTCGATGTAATTTAGTAGGTTGCCATACTACAAGCACCTACAAATAGTTCATTTGTTTGATACAATGCATATCGGGAAGAACATAATATAATTGCTATGGCGAATATTAGATGGAAGGACTGACAAAGAAAGAATTGGAAAGATTTGTAGTGACATCCAAGAAGTGTGATCATTAATTCTAATGGTGATGGTCGTCAACAGAATATTAGTCTTCCTTGGTGCTTGATGGAGCAACAAAGCAATATTGTAAAAGAGGTCATCAGAAAAATCAGGCTTCCGACGGAGTTTTCGTCTAACATAAAGAATATCTTAATGAAAAAAGCTGATTTGGGTGGGGTTAAAACACATGACTGGCATACATTCATTAAGGTAATTGTGAGTTTTTAATATATTTCCTCATTGGTATGCACTATTTTATTAATTTTATTCTCTTATTTGAAAATAAATAATAATTATGTGTTTTTTGATACAGTATGTTCTACCTTTATCTCTCCCAGACGACTTTGACAACACATAAAACAAATTATTTATGTTCTTGGAAAATACATGAGGTAAGTAATGTTTTATATGGAAAATGTACTTGGTCTATGATTTGTAGCGGAACTTATTAACATATTATGGTTTGCCCACAAATTTTATATATGGCTTGATATTATTTTATTGCATCATTTTTAGGTGGCTTTCCTCAAAAGAAATACATAAAGAAGACATAAGGTATTGGAAGAGAGAAAATCCCCAACTAATGTGTGAAATGCAACAGTATCTACCTCCAACATTTTTCAATGCACAATAACACTACCTCGTACACCAAGTTGAGGAGATTGAATTATGTGGACCAGTACACACAAGGTCGATGTGGATGGTGGAGAGGCAGTTGAAGTCGTTGAAGGATATTGTTAGACAAAGAGCACGTCCTAAGGGTTCTATGGTTGGGGGATATATGGTATATCAATGCATGGTGTATATTAGTGAATATCTACCTAAATTAGCAAAAAATATGAATGTGCCTCGCATTTGGCGTCTCAACTCCATCAACAAATTTAAAGGGGGGGTCCTATTGGGGAAAGGTACAATGAGGATTGTGAAAGGTAATTACTAGATTTTGTGGAATTAATATATCATGTATTTTTCCAATTTTATTTTATCATACTAATTTTGTTATTTTTTATTAATCCTGCATATTCAACTGTATTAAACTATGCATGTAATGATATCTAATTAATGATAGTGAATTGTTATTTTTCATATAGTTGCTCGAGTGTGGGATGCTTTGCATTTATACATTGCAAATAACTTTGATTGGATGGAGCATTGGATAGAAGATTGTGAAGAATGCTTCAGTAGGTTATCATGGGAAGGGGTCAGTGAGATGATTAAAACAACTCATCGTCATCGACATCAATTTCTTGATCTTACGTTGCAAAGGGAAGTTGATTTAGGC
This sequence comes from Pseudotsuga menziesii, assembly GCA_001517045.1. Taxonomy (NCBI): domain Eukaryota; kingdom Viridiplantae; phylum Streptophyta; class Pinopsida; order Pinales; family Pinaceae; genus Pseudotsuga; species Pseudotsuga menziesii. The sequence continues at coordinate 113,204 of LPNX010300280.1, forward strand.
TATGATTTAAAAGATTAAAAGGCAAGTAAATTTTTTCCCCGCATTTTTCTAGTTACTTCCCATTTTTTCAATGTATTTGGTTTGTTTAAGTTTTCAAATATATTTTCTAAGTCCTATATGACATTTATTAATTCATAGTGTATTTTTTACTTGTTGTCAATGTTACAGTTGAAACATCACAAGGCTATGCGGTGTAATGGTCGTAAATTTCGTATCAAAATGTTGGATGATAAGATGTAAACCTCAGATTGTGGGATAACTGTAGTGTTTAAGGTCACCAATGTTTCCTCTAGAAGTGACAGACATCCAGAAGAAACTGAGAATAGGTACTATGGGAATTTGGAGGACATAATTGAGTGTGATTTTAATTCCTTCAAAATAGTTTTGTTTGAGGTGAAGTGGTACAAGCTACGAATGCATGAACGTGATCCTGAAATAATATTATTGAGCATGCTAATGGATTTACCATGGTTAATACAAGGGCATTCGAATCGAGTACAAAGCCTTATGTTCTTCCAAGTCAATGTGAGCAAGTCTTTTACTCAAAGGTACCAAGTAACGTAGGTTGGTCATACAATGTTAGATACGATCCAAGAGAAAGACCAATAAAGTATAATCATGTAGATGATGAAGATAATCACGAAGAAGAAGATGATGATGATGATTCAGATCAGGAGTAGGTGGCTACAGTAGATGTGTTCGATGAAGAAGTTGAAGAGGTTGATCATCCAAATGTAGTAGACTATGATCTCATGGACGATGTCGATGACTATATTAGCGAAGATGCCATTGATGAAGATGTTGATGTGAATGAGCCTTTCATGAATATGCATTCTGAACCAGATCTTGATACAAATGTTGAGTTGGATGAAGAAGATGATGAATTCTATTTAATTCTTGAAGAGTAGAGGCACGTGTTTATATCTCTTATGTCATGATGATATTTATGTGTTTTTATTTCCAAATGCCTTTTTTATATGTTTTTATTTCCAAAGTGCATACCCAAGCAAAGCGTTGATTTGTTGTTGAAAACCTCTTTGTGGGCAGGATTTGTGAGCCTGAAAATCAGTCTGCGGGGAGAATTTGTGAGGCTGAAATGCAGTACGCGTGCATCACCTCACCTCTGCTTCGAACCTAGATAACCATGGCCAAACTTCAAACAGGGGCGTACAGCATGACGAGCGCAGCTGAAATGCGAGCATCCTCCTCTGCAACCCCAGTTGAAACACAGTCTTCCATAGATGATAGGGTAACAGTAAAAAAATTCCAGGAGAATTCTGATGCATGGAGAGATGCAAAGATGTGGCCACCAGGTATGGAAACTATCCTGAGGAAAGTAGAAGTTTTCAAATTTTTGTGGGGAATGTTTAGTTATGTTGATGAGAAGATAAATGAGGAAATTTTGAAATATGATGTTGAGAATACAGAACTCATAATTTTGGGGAAGCGAGTATACGTAGACCCTGATTTGGTTTCCCGAGCTATAAAGATTCCACACATAGGGGGAGCAATTTTAAGCTCAAGGAAAACCCCCGGACAAGAGAAGAACCAGATGGCCAGTAAAATTTGTGGGAAAGAAGTAAATGTTCCGAGGAATGGTTTTAAAATGCAAGATGTCCCTCCAAGAATATACAAAACTTTGATTCAGATTGTCCTTAGGACAATTCTAAATCATCACAGGGATGACATTTATGGTGAATGTATGTGGGTAGTGATACATTGGGTGGAAGATATACCTGTAGATATTCCTTATCTACTGGCTAAGAAACTCCAATCTGCCCTGCAAGAGAGACAATTAAGGAAGGTTAAATTTAGTTTCTCGGGCACACTTCAAAAAATTATTGATTTATGTCGACCCCATTCTACTAAAACAGAGATTGGTGATATCAACCAGCATGGAAAAATCTCTTTTCCAAAACCACATGTTCATAAAACATACTGTAGGAATATATTAAACCCACTCACAACTTAGGATAAAATAATTAATCATTATTTGATTAATTATTCACCCACTACCTTAATTAGTTGGCATCCACTTGCACCTTAAAGTCAATACATGCCATCTATATCCTAGGAATGATTTATTTCCAATTTTGGGTTGATCTTGACCACCTTTTGACCATCCAGAATTAGTATACAGGACTTTACAGCAGATTCTGTTTTATTCTGCTTTTTCTGCTTTTCCTGCTTTTCTATGGATAAGATAAAAGCTAGTCAACTAGGAAACTGGGAGCTTTTGTTTCCAACCCATCCTCCATTAGTTTTTCTTCATTTTCTAGGATTAGCATGTTATTTCCATCTCCTTGACAACTCACACATTCTTTTGCCAACTCGTGAGGTCCTTGGTAGATTTGGTAGGTGCTTTAGCCACTTATGGGGGTTTGCTATATTTTGGTAAGTCAGCCTTTTTGAGATTTATGAGTTGTTTCCATACAATTCATTTTTTCTATGAGGGATGTACTATTTATGTACACTATTATTCATAATTATTCAATGGAAGGATACACACCAATATTCATCTCTTCATTCATGTGATTTAGTCTCTTTTCTTCTCTCTATTTTTCCTGTGTATGCTTGTGAGAATTCTTAACAGCAAGATCTATTTACTGTGCTTCTTCTTAGCATCATTGCACATAGCATTGATCTATTATTTCTACACATATGTTAGGAAATCTAAAAGCAGGGAACATAATGAGGAATTTTCAGTGCAGTCTCCTCAACAGAACGAGGAATTAGTACAATATCCTGAGCGCCATGGGAATCACCATTACACCCTGTTGAACAGAACGAGGAATCGCTAGTACAAAGTCCTGAGCACCATGGCGAATTACGAGCACAGTATCCTGATTTGGTCACAAATGATGAAATTAGTGCTACCATAACTTTGAAATATTTTAAGGGGCACGTAGATAGAGGTCATTGGGAGGAGGTGACAGGCAATCAAATGTAACAAACTACTACTCACTTTTCCATTCCTTAATACATTCTTGATAGAATTCCTCCTAAACATTTGGCAATTGAGTATGATTGTTCTTCCAAATCAGAATCAGGGGCTTCCGCTATGCATTTAGACATTGCATCATATAAGTTTGATAGTAGGTACGTGTTCATCCTATATGATAAAATGGAGCATTTCAAGGAACAAGCTTCCTATATATGCAATTGGGCGAAAGAGTGCTTGAGAAAAGATGATAATATTTTACAATGCCTAAAACAGATAGCAGCATTGCAGAAGACAGTTGTGGATAATCATTTCATATCAGACAGAATTATAAAAGGGAAAGAAGAAATGGATAAATTATTATCCAAAGAAAGAGAAAAACACATGGATGGTGCTGAAAAAGTGATTCAGTCCGTGAGAGTTGCGTATGAAGAGGCTTTGGAAAAAGTTAATGCTGAAGCGAGTGAACTCAAAGAAGAGTTGAAAAAAAGACCACATGTTCTCAGTGTACCACCAGTGAGGATAGAAATGGGTCCTTTACAGGTAAAGGAGAAGAAAATTAAAGAATGTGAACATGTAGTACAAGAATATCAGTTGAAGTTGAAAGAGTGGGAGGGAAGACATGGAAAAAAATGGGAGAATTAGAATCAATAATTTCCAATTTGAGAAAAACCATTTCTAGGCAAGCTGATAAGCCGAAAGGAATAAGGTTAGCAATGACCTCTGAAACTTTAAAAATTTAAAAACAAAGTAGATGAAAAAATATTCCAATGAAGAAGGTGGTGAGGGTGAAGGTAAGGGTACCAAAGGAGACAATGGTAAGGGTAAGGATAAGGGTAAGGGTAGCAGGAAAAATACACCTACAGGTACAATGTCCTTAGAAGAGTGAGAGAAGTCCTTAGCAAGTCGAGAGAAGATGCTACAAGAAATCTTCTCAAAGAGCCTTGCACTAGGTGATTTGTATGCCTCATCACCGTTACATAAAGAAATAAAAGAGAAGATGGTCGGGAAAGATGCAAAAATAAGGGAGTTGGAATCAAAACTCTTAGAAGGTTGAAAAGTTCAGCATTTGGGATGTGATATGGAAATTCAAACACTTAAATCCACAATTGTTGATTTGGAGAAGGAATTAAAAGGGCCAGCTGCTGTGATGACTGCAATTCCTGTCCTTCCCAACGAGACAAAGTTGAGGGCAAAAGAGTAGGAGAAAGAAATACATAATCTGAAACGTGAATTGACTAAAGTTAAAAATCAGTTGAAACATACCAGAGACAAATTGGAGGTCAAGGAAGAACAGGAATCAACGAAGTATAAGAAAAATGTGGAAATGTTGAACAAACTGATGGCGGAAAAAAAGGTTTTCTTGAAAATTTAAAAATGAAATCATAGAGAGTTAAAGAGCTTGAAAAAAATCACAATAAGTGCCTTGTCCAACTCCAAAACAATTACAGTCTTCTACGAAAGGAAAGAGAGACAATTCAAATTTGTCTTCTGCTCAAGAGGATGGATTGCAACCATCTCTGAAACATGCTAGACATGTATAAATCAATGTATATATGTATTTATCGACAGTTAATGAAAAAAAATATTTGTATGATGGATTTTTGTATTTATCGACATATAATGAAAAATGCTTTTTATTTGGCATATCAATGTATATATGTATTTATCGAAAGTTAATGGATTTTTTTTTGTATGATGGAGTTTTGTATTTATCGACATATAAGATAAAATTATAGAGAATTTATTGAATCCAATGTTTTCAGATATCAATACGAGACTGCTTGTAGGTTGTGAAAGAGAGCATCAATCTCTTAGAAATAAATTAAATTTATGTATGTTAATTAAATAATAAACTATGTTTTGTTTATGTCTCTTATTTATTTCATCTTTTTTCAATTAACTAGCTGAGCAATCTCTATTTAAATCTCTGGCTTGTGTTGGCATCTGGAAAACTTGTTTAGTATATATTTTTAAGCTATGTGCGGGCAAACTCATACATTGTGTGAACATGCTTTTTTTTAACATGGAAGGTTAATTTTTCACTCATGTGACCTCCATAGGGAAAACTGAAACCATGACTGGATAAACACTTCAACAAGGAACAAATACATGTCATTTAATGAACTGATTGACACACACACATCATCTAGTGGGCATTTGAAAATAGTCTTTTAAACTACAGATTTACCACTTGGACAAAATTATAAAACCCTAAGTCAACATGAGGGATTTTTATTTTCACCAACTCATGAACCAATGATACCAGATGATGTAGTACATCCCATTTAGTACAACCAAACTGATTTCCCCTTCAGACTCGTCTTCTTCTAATTTGGGCGGGCATTTTAATGGACTGGAGAAAAACAAGCCAAAGAGCACTTTTGGCATACTAGTAACTTCATATTCAAAGAGTTTTTGGACAAAATAATGATGTGGTTAGATGCACCAATCAACACTCTAGAGACCCATACCCTCAAAATAATTTAAGCCATCGACTACTGGAAATGGCGGGCATTTTATTGAGGTCACTTACGCATTTTTACCAGAATTTTTATCAAACCCCACTTCAATGTGATGAGATTTTTATTTTCATCCAATTTGAGGTATGAGACACCCAATGGGTAGAGGTCAACATGGTGATTCCATCAGGACCACTTTCATCCTCTGAAGCTTCTTTGTCTCTTCTCGGAGGGCATTTTCTTCTTCTAATGAATTATTGTGGACATTTTCATAACGCAGCTGCTTCAGGGAAGTTTTTCATCACTTAGTCAAATTCCCAAAATTATCATACTCTTGCAAACCACTATCAGAATGTAACAAAGACATCATGAGACATTAGGAAACGATCATGTGTCCTTCCAACCTCATCACATCATGAGACTCATATTTTTGTGATATGACCATCACTAAGCAAATTGAAGGTATGGCTGGATAGCCAGTCCACTAGGAAATAAGAACATGTCACCCTTAGAATTTACTGAGACAACCTGAGCCTCTGGCGGGCATATCAAAATAGCTTCTTAACTTATTTTGAGCATCAAAACATATTTCTTCCTATTTTGGCAAACTTCTATTTCACATGTGTGAACACCCTATGGAGACCTGAAGTCATGAGCATATGGAAAACTTACCAAAGAATGGATCCATGGCATTTGATGAATTTACTTGCACAAAGATAGCCCTTGGTGGGAATTTTCAACTGACCTCTCAAACTCCTGATCTTAACATTTAGTCATTTTTCATACTTTTGAATATGCAAAAAAAAAAAAAATCTTCTATTTTGACAGATTGTTATTTTCCTCATGTGGCCACCATAAGAAAAACTAAGAACATGTCAAGCTAGCCAATTCATCAAAGAACAACCCTATACCCTCAGATAAATTTATCACCATCAAGACAATCTCTGGCAGGAATTTCTGTGAAGCCACTTAGGCAGTTTGCCAGTACTGGAATCATGTGCAAATACGGCTGGGAGGCACTTTTGGCAGGTTGACATCTTCCTCCTTAGAGACTCTTTGGTGAGGAAAGTGACATGGTTGTATGCTCCATACAACACTCTAGACACTCACATTCTCAATACATTTTTCACATCATCCTATGAGGCATGGCGGGTGTTAGCACTCAGAATGTACCCAGGTTGTGGGAGGCACACCCCGAGGTAACAGCAAAACCACTTTAGGAAGAAATTGATGGTCTCTCCCAGAGAGGGATCTCTCAACACAAATCTTACAAAATCAAATGATAAACAATATTTAAGCATTCATTCATTTGGCTGAACCAATCACATATCCATTGGGCATGGAGTCATATATATGTAAAAGATCATAAAGATACATACACGAGAACTATCAAAGGCAAGATAATCACCTCATTACAGTCATCAAGTTTGATCTGGGTGAAACGGAAGAGATGAGAAAACAGTCCATCAACACAGAGCGTCTGAGACGAATTCCATATCAATTTTAGCAGAAAAATCATATAATATCTGAAATAATGAATAGAGCATAAACATATGAATTCTACTCATTCAACACTGCATTCCAGATACGAAGGAAGAACAAAATGGAGTGTTACACAAAGGAAATAACAAGCACATAAGGGAAATGGCACAGACTGCAACATCAATGACACATGAATCTCTGATAGAAAACTCTCATGCATTCACTTTATTACTCAAAACAGATATGTCTTTCCAAACCAGCAATTCTCTTGATGGGTTCCCACCCCCATCTCCTAAAAGAGATACAAATTTATAGATCAAATAATAAGTCTGCCTCCAACATATCAATAACAGAATGACCGACGTGAATTAGAGTTTGTAACTGAAATCCTACACCACTAGGAAGTTGTTACAATTCTATTCCTAACCGATCATAAAGCATGAAACAACTGGATAACAAAATTTGGTCCATCAGCTCCGAATCTTTGCTCCAACAGCACCACGTCTTTTGCCAAATCAGCTCCGAGTCTTTGCCCCATCAGCTCCACGGTACCTGCCACTTGTTCCTACGGAGGAAGAGTAAACTTTGTTTTCCCCAGCCGCTCTACAGCCTTCCACTGTTCGGAACTTGGGGTGTCGCTTTCCACCATTTCCCGAATGGCCACCTCGAGCTCCATGTATGTTTCGTAGGACTTTTTAGGCAATCTGGTTCTGATAGCTGTGAACTTCTGCAGGACTTTGAAATCTTCAGTTAGCATGTCCACAATGGTCTGTCCCGATAGGCTTTTCTCCAGCTCATTAAACTTTGAATGGTCCATACGAACCCTGACAATCAGGTGATTATAATGTTCCTGCGGGAGCATTCGACCCTTTTCGTTCCAGAAGCATGGCAACCCGTCTTCGAACAGCCCTTCAAACTCTTTTTTGAACCTGTTGACCTGTACCATTAATTCTTCTGATCTGTCCTGAACAATCTTCATTAACTGGTGTTTGTGAATGATTTTCTTTGCTGACAGGATTATTGAGACTCTGTCATTTATGCCCATGTCATGCAACTTTTGATATGTTAATGAATTCAGGAAATCCAGGGTGTTTTGGGCTGTGGCGAGAGGTCTTTTCACCATGTGTTCGTTTACCACTCTCAATCTCTGCTGAGTTGAATCTATCAATCCACACAAATCATCAATATAATTAAGGTAGTGCCTAAACTTGGTAACTTCAATACTTAGGGTGTCCTAAATGATGTGTTTCGCCCCCTGAAGGGGGCCCTTCCCAATACATTTTTCTTTCAGTTCGTCAACCTTCTGCTGTAATTGGCTCTTGTCCTGTAAGAGCTGCATTATGCTTTCGCTTACCTTGGTTAGCTCGGCTTTCACCTTTTCATTCTCGACTTGCAATTCCTTAATAGTTTCTTCTCTTAAACTCACTTGGGACATAGACTCCAACAGGTCATCTGCAGAACAATCAACTAATGGCTTTCGGATATCTACAATAGATAAGTCGTCACCGGCAGGGGTTTGGCTTATTAGCTCATCCATAATCTCCTTTTCCACAGTCTGGTTTTTCTCCATTTCGGAAATTGGGGACAGTAGTTCTTCCCTCTCGGCATTCCACTTATCCTTCTCCTCTTGTAGCTCTCCAGCCTTCCCTTTGTATTCCATCATTTCTTGATGGAGTTTATCTTTCTCCTCCTGGAGGGCTAGCAATTCTGCTGATTGGACATGTTCTGAGCTTGGCATCTTCAACCTCTTCTTCAAAACTTGCAGGGCATTATCCTTCTCTTCTAACAACCTCTTTACGGCCTGGGTATTATCTGAGCTGGCGATGTCTGCTTGCAGTTTTTTCACTTGAACAACATTTGCTTTGTTTTCCACTTTCTCATGTCTCAATTGGATTTCCATCTTGTCAACCAACGCTTCCAACTTGCTTATCTTCATCATGGCTTGCAACAGGTCCGAATAAAGAATGTCGTTGGTTTGCTTGTGTAACTGTATCTTGTCTAGAGTACTAATTTTATCCAGACGGATTTCTATTTCAGACATTCTTTTATCATTCACAATGGCCATCTTGAAAGTATTTTTCTCCGCATCTCTAGTAGAAACTAGAGATGTTTTAGAACTATGCAGGTTCCTTACCCTTGGAAGCAAATTTCGTGTTTCTTCCAGGGATTGCTTCCTCTTCTCTAGGTAGCTCATTTTGAGCTCTTCTTTTGATTTAAACAGGGAGCTGGATTCTAGACTGTTAATGTCACCTTCTGAATCTTTAAAGGAAAACTGACTAACCTGAACTGTCTTCAGGGGAACCAAAGCAGCCTTTTTGGAAACTCCGGGTGCCCCTTCATCCACGATCTCACCTCCTTTGAGCAGCTTCACCTTCTTATGGGATGTTTGTTCATCCACATCCATACTCTCGGCTTCATCCAAACTCCTCTTGACAGCAACACTGACACCCTCTGTAATTTGGATCTCTGAACGAGATGCAGGATTGGCCTCTGCCTCAGCATTGGACTCGTCAGTGAATGTGAGAAAATTAGCTGTTTCAGATAACCCTTCAACGGCGTGATGTTCAAATGGTTTGTTCCTGTTTGCTTGCTTTCTTAATGAAATCACCTGGTGGGGGTCGTAGTTCATATTTACATCCTTAATGAAATCCATAGGTTCCATCAATCTCTCAATACATGTCAGGGCTCCATTGCCTTTGAAAATGAAAGGGCCGACCTTAAAAGGAAATTTAATATTTAAATATTTCCTGAAAGCACCAAAGTGCTCCTCCTCTGATAACAACCTTTGTCTCATAAACTCCAGAGCAAAAATCCTTGGAGTTAAAAAGGAAGGTAACCTGTAAGGCTGACCGGTAAAGCCGTACACTCTCAAAACAGTGTAATCTTTGTACAAGAACCAGTCTCCCACCCGACCTTCGGGTGAAGACTGCATCAAATA
>LPNX010300280.1:123161-143161 GCA_001517045.1 Pseudotsuga menziesii
GAGGGTTTGTTCCAGGGCGAAAAAGTATAAAAAGGACTTGCACACATTCAGAACATCATTTCCCTGCAAAAAACAAGACCATAACCTTTCTTTGCTGCCAGACACACTTCCTGTAGACAGGAAAGGGTCGCAGACACCTCTGTGTCTATCTACCAAGAATTCTTCCCCTTCATCCGGGACCCGACCAGACACAGAAGCTTCGCTCTGTTGGTCCATTTCTCAATTTATAATAATAATTGGGTGAAGGAGTTACAGTATCAAGGTCCTACCTGGCTCGCTATGAAGGCGCGTGTTCGAAGCGCGTCTGGTACTGACAACGGGAAGCGCCCAAATCGACAGGTCCTTTTCGCCGTGTCCCGAGCAATAAAATAATCGCAGAAGAGGTCAATTCTGCCTTTATAGGACCGCCCCGACTAGACACGTGGGAAGCATTTATTTCTGCAACTACTACTTATCTCTAACAACCATGCACCTTTCTCCTCCGGGCTCATTTCCGACCTTTGATCTCTTATGTGCAAATTTCTGGCTTTCGGATCGTACACCACGTGTCTTTTTCCGCCGGGCATCTTGGCGCTTAACCATCGTGTAAGTTTCCATTCCGGGGTCACTCGTGACCGTCAATGTGACGTACTTCCACCCCTCACCGTTGGATTAAATGCCACGTCCCACATTCCACTGAGCCGTCTGACCTTAACTACCGTGCAACTCTGGGTCCCGGACACATCCACAGTCGTTGATCTGATCTTCCTTTACAGGCGGGCCGTTGGATCATGTGGCGCCCACTCAATTCCGCTGGGATCCTTGGCTTTATCCGTCGGGCAACTTAGATCAGCGAAATTAATCTCCGTCGTCGATGAGATCTGCCTTTGACCATGCGCCGTCAGATCAAGTTCCATGTACCAAATTCCGCCGGGCAATCCGGGATTATCCTCCGCACTTGTTCCTCCTCCGGAATTCTTTTCAGCCGTCGATGAGATTGCCTGGCGCTCATCAACCGCTTGATCCTGTGACACGTATCACATTCCGCTAGGCTCTATGGGTTTATCGGGTGCACAAGTTTCCACTCCGGAATCCTTGCCAGCCGTTGATCCACTATGCTCTGATCTCCAACCGTCGGATCAGGCAGCACGTAACAAATTCCGCTGGGTGGTTCAAAGATTAGCCTGCATGCATGTTAATTTCCCGGAAACCAACATATCCGTCGATCCATGCTGTCTTCAATCCTCGGCCGTTGGATCAACCTCCACGCACCCTTTCCGCTGGAAGCCCTGATGCTTACCCGCCGCGCAGGTTCCGGCCGCGGAATCAAATCCGACCGCCGATGTGATCTGATTCCGTCCCTCCACTGTCGGATCGAGAGGATTATATGTGATTCCGCCGGTCCTCCATTTCCTTAACTATCTTGCACTTTCAGACGACGAATTTGGCATGAGCCGTAGATCAACCCCGAACAATGTTACAGCCCTTGATGTGCGCAGGCGGCTAAAGGCCCGAACTTCCCCTATCTTACTCGCATGTTTTGAAGGGCGGAAGGAGTATCAGCCATGGATTTGCTCCTCCTTTCAATCGCAGCTCAGGATTTGTTTCCAACTTGGCTGCTTTTTAGACTATCAAGTCTCCTTTGTACTATACCTTTAAACCAAAGTATTTAAACAACACAATCTTACCTCCCCTTGGTCTTATATCTCTTTTGTTAAATACAGGTGTTAACAGCGGGCATTTCCTTAAGGCCACTTGGGTAGATTTAACACCAATTCCATACTTGGACAAATTTCTCAATTTGGTCTAATCTGCCTAAAACACCCTTTTGGCAGGTCCATAACATTTTCTTCATCCACTTCCAAGACAATGTGAAGACATGGTCAGGTAGGCAGAATACCAATCTACAAGACCTCCATGTGCTGCAGGAATTTATTCTAACCCATAATTTAGGGAGGGCATCTTTCTGAGGCTACTTAGCCATTTTTTCATCCACCAATGAAAAACCTTGTTTTGGCAGGCTTATATCTTTCTCCCCAAGAAATATTAAAGCAAAATCAAATCATGAATAGGTATCCAAACTAACTGGCTATAGGATAGTACCATGGTGCGGGCATTCTTCTCAAACCATGAATTGTGGCGGGATTTCTCTTAAGGTTGCTGGGAGCAATTCTTCCTTAAATATATGATGTAGTTTGGTGAGGCAAGTCACATGGTTGTATGCTCCATACAACAATCTAGAGACTCACATTCTCAATAGATTTTTCACATCACCGTATGAGGCATGGCGGGCATTTCCTTAAGGCCACTTGGGCAGATTTAACATCAATTCCATACTTCGACAAATTTCTCAATTTGGTCAAATCTGCCTAAAACACCCTTTTGGCAGGTCCATAACTTTTTCTTCATCCACTTCCAAGACAATCTAAAGACATGGTCAGGTAGGCCGAAGACCAGTCTACAAGACCCCCATGTCTTGCGGGCATTTACTCTAATACATAATTTAGGGTAGCCATCTTTCTGAGGCTACTTAGCCATTTTTGCATCCATCGGTGAAAAACCCTGTTTTGGTAGGCCTGTATTTTTCTCCTCAAGAAAGATTAAAGCAAACTCAAATCATGAATAGGTATCCAAACCAACTTGCTATAGGACGGTACCATGGTGAGGGAATTCTTCTCAAACCATGAATTGTGGCAGGCATTCTCTTAAGGCTGCTGGGACCAATTTTGACAAAGGCTACTGGGACCAATTCTCTTAAGGATGCTGGGACCAATTTTAACCACTTTTCTGAAAAATTTCCTCATTGAAGGGTGGATTTTGTATATTTGGGTGGTCTCATTGTTTTTTGCATGGCAACCTTGGTAATTTCGGCATGACAACTCGAGGTAAACTCTATTGTTGTAGTTTTTCTTCAAGAGTTGTTTACCTTGGATATTTTAGGGTTTGGTCTAACTTGGGAATTTGCAGGTATGGTTGTGCTGGAGCAACGGTTCATTCTTCTTCACGGGGTGGTGTCTTAGCTATCTTGCTTCCACAACTACAGTTGGATCAAGTAAGTGATTTTCTTTTCCTTATGAGAATTGTAAATTGTAATGTGTAACCCTGAAATATTTTCTTTGGCTTTTGGCTTTTATGAATTTATCTATGAAAATGAGGGTTGTTGTTATGCATCCCCAAGTTATATTTTTCATCCTTACATCCATGTGATATACAATGAGTAATGCTAATTTAATATATACATATCAACAACAACGACAAGCCCCATTATCATGATAAAGATTAGGGAAACTCAATGTATTAAAATGGAAACCACTTGTAACTCAATAGGCAGTAAGCTAATTGGTGGCTAATTCACTGAAACTTAAGCTTCAAAAGGAAGTATACCATGAGCAACAATTTTTTTATAGATTTCTACAGCTATTGGATTTACCTCCTAAGAGAGCGATAGAATATGGTTTACTATATGTTCACCTTTATTCAACTTGGATCAATGCAACCAATAATATTGGTGTGAAAGATTAACTAGTCACGCTAAATGAAGAGGAACATGTTATCACCCAGAACGTACCCGGCTATGAAAGGTATATCCCAGGGTAACAGAAAAAACCACTTTAGACTGTATTTCTGACCCAACACAGTCAGAGAGGGATCTCTCACTATTTACAGAGTTTTCATACGCAAGATATTTAATCAAAGACAAGTCAGAAGGTCATATTTCTGAATAGAACAAGTTTGTTTTTATAAAGTCTGGTGGGACGATCATGGAGGGGACCATTGGGAAATGGAGTTAACAATCCGGTCTGAAATATGTTGCAGGAGGTAAGGAATCATTAATGTTTATGGACAGAGGCAAGATAGTCATCCATCCTTCAATCTGGAGATATTTAGCATGTGATTAGCAGACAAAAGAAAACAGTCCATCACGTAGAGCACCTAACTAGGGTGAATTCTGCATGACTTTAGAAGAAAATGTTCGAAAATGCTTGAACAATGGACCGAGAGAATACAAGATGAACTCTGACCCATATACACTAATGCTCAAACATGAAAATAAAATACAAACTGAAATGAAAATTAGGATAAACATTCACGTAAAGAAGTTACTTATTGAAGAAAAATACGACATAGGAATATTTTCCATGAAAGGATTATCATTCCTCTGCAATTTTATTCATATATGGAAAGCTTGAAACACATTACAATGGAAAGCCTCTACTCTTGAAAATTCCCAACCCTTCTCCCCTCTGTGGGGAGCAATTTATACTATCTCAGTCCCCGAGCCTAATCCTCGAAACAGGACATGAAACTGTTTACAGTCATAATCAACTACTAACAACTTAGAGCATGGTACTACTGCCACAGTTTACATATATTAAAACAGAAATTATGGTGCTAATGTGCATGCTCGATAGCAGCACGTCGCTTCTGTTTCTGATCTTGCAGGTCGTAAAAACGATGTTAAGGATGCTTCTGATGACTCACTGCAGACTGGGATTGACCACCCATATGTATGTTGAATCAACAACGTGTCCTTCCCTAGGTGTGGGTTTCATGCTCAAAGGAACCTTCTAGCATGGTTTCCAGACTGGCAAAGGATTTCATATCCTTTCCATGCTTAGCCTTCTCCAAAACCCCCCTATGTCTTGGTAATACTGTTGTATGAGAGGACTTGGAGAAGGGCATCTTTGTACTCCCCACCTCCCATGGCACAGGTTATCCTACAGGTCATACAGTGGGGGGTTTCTTCCACCTCCTCACCACCTCAGAAAAATTTGGCAAACTGGATTTCACAAACGAGGCGATGAAGACTTTGGACACCCATCACCCCAGTATGAGCATTTGCTCCGACTGGTTGCCGTTGAACATGGTCACCATGTACCAAGACTTTGGAAGTCGTGATTTCTTCCAGGGTTTCTGGGGGGACACTCCCGGGACAAGAAAACCCAAGCACCGCGCAGCGGGAGTTACAGCTATTTGGAAACATTCAAAGTGCCTCACATCTAGACCTCGATGGTTGGCGCTTTCCTGGTGTGAAAAACCAAGGCGACAGATGAGCATGGAATCAACCTCACCAACCATCAACACCCCTAGACTGACAAGCTTCTCAAAGCATATCGCCATTTCAACTCTTTCAAAATTATCAGAATCTCTTAGCAGAATAACACTTCGAGCATTGTCTCTAATTACTGATTCATCTTATGCATCTTAATCGGCCTAAGAAGGTGGTGTTTATATAGGGCGATGAAGATGAATATGGATACAGAGATGACTGGTCATCATAGTGGCAACACGAGTGGACACGTGGGTAGGGATCTCTATTTTATGTTGAGAATCCAGTCATGCCACCTCCTTTGATGTTGCAATGCTTTCCACATGGATTGCGGTGTTTGGACCTTACATTCTTTGTATTTTCACTTACGTCGATGGTGGTGTTCGGAACGGTTTCAACTACCCGCATCCCTTTGCTTCGTGTAGAGGTGAGATTTGTCGCTTCAAAGATCTAAACTTCGTGGTCTCTCGTTGTTTTCTACGCAAGCCACGTGCCAGATATCTGGAGTCGGGAAGGCCAGTGATGCTTTGGACATGATATTCACCTAAGGCATGTCACAAATGGCATCAAGGGATATGATTATTGGTCAGCCTGTACGTGAGGACATCCTTTCTATACCAGAACTGACTAGGACACGACCTTTACCAGGTTGAACGGTTCCAGAGTCCATACCATCAATCTGAGCTCATCATGTATCCATCGTACACATGTACATGGGCTTCCCTCTTCACTATTTCAAAAATACTAGGAGGGTTTAAGGATTCCTTTGCAATCTGAGCCTTTGGTACGTAGTGTCTTCGCACCAGGCTTCAACCTTAACCACCTGCACAGCTCGATTCGGGAGAATCAACGTCAACCGTTGATCCATTAACTGCCTTCATCAGGACCATTCGATTTTGGAGACTTTAACATTTCGTCAATCCTCCCTCATTCAACCGATCGGGCACCTTTAGATCGCAGAATTTACCACGTTCATCGAACAACCCTGGCCTCATGTCGTGATTGTTGATCTTTGCAGCCACTATCACTTTTTCCGATTCAAAATCTCAACTTCATCCATGCTAGTTCATATCACGGAATTAATCACAACCGCAGATCTATCTCTACCTTCATTTTAGTCGTCCGATCCTTTCTCCTTTTAAAACATTCCACGATTTGGAAAATTTCTCCCTCCACGCATGTTTATTGGGCGGAATCATTCAGGAACGTCGATTTGGCTTTGCCTTGATCTCGACCCTCCAACACTTATCCCTTTAATGGACCCCTCAAATATCAAATTTGAATATTTCCTCGCATCTTCGACCCGTGGAATCTTGATTTGGGGAGATCAATATCAACCGTCGATCTCTAAACTACCTTCATCAGGACCGTTCAACCTTGAGAACTTTAACATTCTTCTAACCCTTTTTCATCTGAATGAGTGAGCAACTTCTGATCATGAAATGTTTCTCACCCGTTGATCTACCCAACATCTTATTTCGACCGTAGATATTTGCAGCCCCTACCACTTTCCACGGATCGAAATCATAACTTTCTCCGCACTAGTTCAATCTACGGAATTGTTTGACACTGCAGGTCTATCTCCGACTTCATCTCAACCATCTAATTTTCTTGCTGATTAACCCTTTTCGCAATTTAAAAAAATTTCTCCCTCCAAGCAGGTTAACCACGCAAAATTATTTAGGGTCGTTGATATCACCTTGTACTGATCTTGACCCTCCAACATTACACCCATTTAATGGACTCTGCAAATCTCAAAATTAAATCCTTCCTCGCATCTCCGCTCCATGGAATCGCTTTCCGTCGTCGATATTCACCATCCTGAATCTGAACCGTTGAATTTTAACACACTTTACCCTTATTCTACTGTTGAATGTTTCAATATACAGAAATACCTATCATCGTAGATCAAAACCCACTCTCCATCCGACGACTCCATGGTGGCAAAATTTGCTAACTAGTTAACCTGAAAGGTGCTCCCGCAAAATTCCTCAAATAAGATTATTTTCAAAAATTTTAAGTCCATAATTCAAAATTTCAAACAGAATGCTAACATAAATATATGCATGTATTGTCTAAAAGGATAAGTTCACAAGGGAGGGAAGCAAAAGATGTGAAACATGAAGAAAGAACTTAATGAGATGAAGGAATCATCTTGAGATTGGTACTAGAGGATAGAAGGTCATTTGATTAGATATGGTATTATACAAAATTAATATGGAAACAATAATGTGTGCATCAAGTGGGTTGGTAATTGTAATGTCCCCTTTTTGGAATTTTACTAAAATGCCCAATTTTCCAATTTTTTCACAATTTTGGCTCTTGGCTAGTTTTAGTGTCTTGGTCTCCAAATCAGCCCAATTGCTCCCAAATATTCATAGAAGGTGTATGAATGATATAATAGTTTAATTATTATGTTCATGGATGTATTATGGTCCTCCAATCAATTCTGCAAGTCTATATCAAATTATGAACAAGATAGATGAATTTACTAGCAATTTTGGGGCTCAAATCCCTCCCGGGTAATTGTCGGAATGGATTCTGAAATATACATAAAATCACTCAAATTGAAGTAGGGTATGTGTATAAAACATTATCAGAGACTCATATGCAGAACCAATTGAACTCCCATGGCTTTTATCACTTCCTTCAATCAGATATAAAAACTAGTTTTGGACCCTTGGGGAAATGAGATGTAGTTTGCCCCAAATGCTATGAAATTCGAACCAATGGCCAAAAATTATTAGTTACAGACCATTAAAACCATAATATATTTTAATTACAATTCATTCATTCATAAATCATCAATGGTGCACACATAAATTCGATTCCATCAAGATTGCAAGAGTTTACAACAAGGTATTGGGGAAAGGGCACTGTTTCTTCAATATTGGACAATAATACATGAGATATCTTGGATTTTCAAACTGATATATTTCTAAAATTAAATAATAGAGCATTTAAATCATAATAAAAAATATTGGGGCAAGAGAAGCTCCCTCAAAGAGATGAATAGCTCACCAAGTGCGTCTCACTCCATAGAGCTTAAATATGGTGAGAAAACTTGAGATGAATGGAAGAACAAGCTGATATTTAGATTTCCATGAAATTCCTGTATCTTGCACCTATAAATAAGACTCCATTAAATCTCCAGGAAATACCTGAGTGGCCTTTCCAAACACCAACTAGGATGGGAATCTTTCACCCTCGAAATTGGCTTAAGCAAGAAAACTAGTCATCCACTAGCTCTCACAATTCACAAATGAGAAAAATATCCTTCTCATGGATGATCCCTGTATTTTATAAATATTATTGGTATTCTAAGGTTCCAAATCCATCCATAAACCAAATACAAGTCAAATTGGTGTGGTTGCTCATGCTATGCCATGTGGCCTCTCTCTTCACCTTCCCCCTTCTCCCAAATTTGAGTAGGAGCCTCTTGGCCTTCTCCAACTCCCAAATTCGACCTCTAAGATGCTTTATTAAACCCTGACATATCATTATGTCACTATGTCAGCCTTCATATCTGACTTGTGTCATAATTGTCATAGAATCTCCATCATTGGTGTCATAGATGTCATAAATGTAAGGGGAATCTAGCCAAGTGTCCATGAAACTCCCATTTGGCTCTTCCTCTCCCATGTAAGTTACAATCCATCCCAAATTCTACCTATGAAGTATATGTACAAGTATATTAACCTCATAATCCATCCCAAAACATTAGGATTCCCATAGATTCAAAATTACAAGAGGAGGATGCCATTTAACATAGGAATTCTAGCTTGAGTGGGCCCCATAGTCTCCATGTGTTTCCATTCTCCATAGCCATTTCAATTTTCTCTTGTATTTATTTGATAATATAAATTATTAAATATTTATCCTCTTCTAATGTCTAAACATCATTTATTATCCTCCTTATTCCAAATCTCAAAGCTTCCACCCCCAACCTAGGAAACTAGTGATTTTCCTCCTTGGCAATTATTTGACTTTTAGCATTCTTTTGACAACTTTCATGAATATGGAAAATTTGATTGGCCATTGTGACCCAATACAAAATTTGGGACATTACAAATCCTCCCTTCCCAATATTTGTTGTCCTCAAGCAATTTCAAACATGGTTGTTGAAGAACCTGTTTTCTGTATGATTCTTTGAAGTTGCCACTGAGCTGCCCACATTGAGTCTTTGAGATTCCATGAATATTTCAGAGAGGAACCACCATGATTTCTACTGCACTACTCTGATTAACATCACCTTATTAAGTGGGGGATACATCTCCTATACTTCTTGTTTCAAAAATAATTTGAAATCAATGGGACTAAAAACTATCTGAGGGTCCCATTGCTTGCATTGTACTCCAACAATTAAGAGTGCTCTCCAACCCATAACATTTGGAAAGAGAATTCCTGGATCCCATTTTCTTGTATGCACTCTTCCAAACATCATGAGTGCATAATATATATCATCAAAGTATATAAAAACATAATAAGAATGTACATCAAGGAGGTGCCTCACCAAGAAATCATGAAAGTGCTTATACCTCCCAGTGAGTAGACTACCATTTTCCAAGTACATGCATGCTTCAAGTGACCAATCAACTCTACTCCAATAATATAGGTGATTATCCCATGTCCTATAATGCTGCTCCAAAAGGAAGTGATATGCATCAAAATATTCAGCCATGTATTCTTTCATCCAAGAAGTGAATGAAGAATCTCCACTCAAATGTGAACCAAATAGTGAGGAACTAAAACAAGGAGACTTCAAATGACTCAAAGAAGTCTTACCCATACATCCATGAATGAGTGAATCATAAATATATAACAATGTATGTGGCTGGTAACAAAAATGTTCTCCTATCATAAGTCTCTTCACCCTAGTGTTGGATGAAGTTCCTCCAACATCAAATGAACCAAGTGTTGAGCAATAAAAACCATGAGTCTTCAAGTGACTCAAATGCATATCATAGGTGCATCCATGTAGATGTGAATCATCAGAAAGTAACAAGGAATGCTGCTGCAAATGTGAATAATAATGTGCTCCAAATGATATGTAATGTACATCAATATAATCATCCATGTGTTCTTTCATCCAATAAGTGAATGGAGAACCTCCACCAAATAATGAACAAAATAGGGAGCAAGGAAAACATGAAGACTTCAAGTGGCTCAAAGAAGTCTCATCAATATACTCATGAATATGTAAATCATCATGTAACATCAGAGGATTTTTCTTCCAATAATAATGTTCTTTGATCATATAACTCTTCACCCAAGTGTGGGATGAAGTTCCTCCAACTTCAAATAGACTAGGAAACGAGCAAGGAAAATCATGAGTCTCCAAGTGACTCAAGTGAACATCATAGGTGCACCCATTTATATGTGTATAATCATAATGTAAACAAGGATGCTGCAACAAATGTAAATAATATGGTGCTCTAACAATTCCATCATTAAAAAGAGACATAGAATGTCCATGCTCTTCATGTGGCACCATCAAAAAGAAACCTTTCACCCATACTTCATTAGGATGACTACTGCAAAATTTAGAAGTGTAGGATGTAGGAGAAAGAACCAACTCACCCAAATGATCAGTAAGTGAAAAATTTTCATAATGTGAAGGATCCATAGGGGTAGGATTATGCACCTCCCTAAAAAGTGAAAAAATTTCCTCATGGGTTGGTTCCAAGATGGTGGAATTACGCACTTCTTAAAAAATTGTGTAACCATTTTCAACAGGAAACTCAAGTTCCTCTTCCACCATTAATAGTGATTGGATCTCATCACTATCATCCTCAAGCACAACAAGAACCTGCAATTTTTCATGTTTATCATGATCCATCATGTCATGGCAATCCTCCAAGCAATCTACCTTATGAAAATCTGAAACATCGAAGGAAAAACAAGTGTCTTGCAACTTTTCAAGAAGTTGCTCATTTTGAATTGTGAGATTATCAATAACTTCATTATTGTTCAAGTAGGATTTATGTAACCATTCACTAAGCTCAATGACATTTTTTCTATCAAAAATAAAAGACATGAAATTAACTTTGATGTTGCACATTGCTCTTTGAATATTCTCCATGTCTTCAAGGAATGATGGCTCCTCCAAGGAAGTAGCTCTCCAACAAGAATTTGATACCAATGCTTGAGTGTCATGGAGTATTCTAAGGGCCTCTTGGATCTTCTTTTCATTCATCTTTAAGGACCCTTCAATAAAATGAGGCTCCTACAAATGAACCTCCTCATATTCTTCCTTCTTGCTTGGACCAACTTCATGAAGCTCAAGTGGTGATGGGGAAGTTGATCTTGTTTCTTCTTTAACTGCTACTAGGTCTTCATTTTCATGCTTAATGGAATTTTGGCTTGCAGAAACACTTTCAAAATTTATCTCTATGTCACCAGCATAGAGGTGTGACCACCAAACAGTAGGTACTCCTTCATAGTTCAAACATCCATCAGTAGATTCCCTTTGGTCCATATCCATAGTATAATTTGTTTCATCATGATATTCAATAGTTTCAAGGTACTCTTCTTCTTTCGCATGTGATGTTTCCTCATATATTCTAGAGTCATTCAGGAGTGAATTTTTAACCTCTTCATGTACTACTTCTTCTACTTCACCTATTTCAGAACTAGGTGGTTCATGGGTCTCCTATTTTTTCTCCTTCAAGCAAGATATGCATTTTTCCCCTTGGTCTTCTTAAAATCAATATATTTTTCCCAACTTTGGATAGCCAAAAAATACGAATCCTTTCATAATATTCTTGTTCATTTCTTCAAGGATAGGTTCCATGCTTTTTATTATCTCCTTACCATCATATGAGGTTCCCTTTTCATCGCTAGTCATAGTTTCCAAAAAAATTGCCTTCTTCTCCTACTTTTTTTTTCCTCTTCAACAAAAGCACTTTTGGGTTTCAATATATAATGGTGGTCCCTGTATTATTGTACTCATAAATATCAGACCAAATCAGCTGCCAATATCATGCTCTGATACCACTGTAATGTCCCCTTTTTGGAATTTTATTAAAATGCCCAATTTTCCATTTTTTCACAATTTTGGCTCTTGACTAGTTTTAGTGTCTTGATCTCCAAATCAGCCCAATTGCTCCAAAATATTCAGAGAAGGTGTATGAATGATATAATAACTTAATTATTATTTTAATGGATGTATTATGGTCCTCCAATCAGTTCTGCAAGTCTATATCAAATTCTAAATAAGATAGATGAATTTACTAGCAATTTTGGGGCTCAAATCCCTCCTAGGTAATTGTCGGAATGGCTTCCCAAATGTACATAAACTCACGCAAATTATCAAATTTAAGTAGGGGATGTGTATAATACATTCGTAGAGACTCATATGCAGAACCAATCGAAATCCCATGGCTCTTATCACTTCCTTCAATCAGATATAAAAAACTAGTTTTGGACCCTTGGGGAAATGAGATGTAGTTTGCCCCAAATGCTATGAAATTCGACTCAATGGCCACAAATTCTTAGTTACAGACCATGAAACTCATAATATACTTTAATGATATTTCATTCATTCATAAATCATCAATGGTGCACACATATATTCAATTCCACCAAGATTGCAAGAGTTTACAATAAGGTATTGGGGAAATGGCATTGTTTCTTCAATATTGGACAATAATACATGAGATATATTGGATTTTCGACCTGAGAGATTTCTAAAATTGAATAATAGATAATTTACATTAGAATAAAAAATACTGGATCAAGAGAAGCTCCCTCAAAGAGATGAATAGCTCACCAAGTGTGTCTCACTCCATAGAGCTAAAATATGGTGAGAAAACTTGAGATGAATGGAAGAACAAGTTGATATTGAGATGTCCATGAAATTCCTGTATCATGCACCTACAAATAAAACATCATTAAATATCCATTAAATACCTGAGTGGCCTTTCCAAACACCAAATAGGATGGTAATATTTCACCCTTGAAATTGGCTTAAGCAAGAAAACTAATCATCCACTAGCTCTCACAATTCATAAATGACAATTTCACAAATGAGAAAAATATCCTTCTCATGGCGGATCCCTGTATTTTATAAACATTATTGTTCTTCTAAGGTTCCAAATTGATCCATAAACCAAATCCAAGTCAAATTGGAGTGGTTTCTCATGCTATGCCATGTGACCTCTCTCTTCTCACCTTCCCTCTTCTCCCAAATTTGAGTAGGAGCCTATTGGCCTTCTCCAACTCCCAAATTCGACATCTAAGATGCTCTAATCAACCCTGACATGTTAGTATGTTAGTATTTCAGCCTTCAGATCTGACTTGTGTCATAATTGTCATAGAATCTCCATCATTGGTGTCATAGATGTCATAAATGTAAGGGTAATCTAGCCAAGTGTCCATGAAAATTCCATTTGGCTCTTCCTCTCCAATGTAAGTTACAATTCATCTCAAATTCGACCTATGAAAAATATGGACAAGTATATTAACCTCATAATCCATCCCAAAACATTAGGCTTCCCATAGATTCGAAATTACAAGAGGAGGATGCCATTTAACATAGGAACTCTAGCTTGAGTGGGCCCCATAGACTCCATGTGTTTCCATTCTCCATAGCCATTTCAATTTTCTCTTGTATTTATTTAATACTATAAATTATTAAATATTTATCCTCTTCTAATGTCTAAACATCATTTATTATCCTCCTTATTCCAAATCTCAAAGCTTCCACCCCCAACCTAGGAAACTAGTGATTTTCCTCCTTGGCAATTATTTGACTTTTAGCATCCCTTTGACAACTTTCATGAATATGGAAAATGTGATTTTTCCATTGTGACCCAATGAAAAATTTGGGACATTACAAATCCTCCCTTCCCAATATTGCTTGTCCTCAAGCAATTTCAAACATGGTTGTTGAAGAACCTGATTTCTGTATGATTCTTTGAAGTTTCCACTGAGCTGCCCACCTTGAGTCTTTGAGATTCCATGAATATTTCAGAGAGGAACCACCATGCTTTCTGCTGCACTAATCTGATTAACATCACCTTATTAAGTGGAGAATCCATCTCCCATACTTCTTGTTTCCCAAATAATTTGAAATCAATGGGACTAAAAACTATCTGAGGGTCCCATTGCTTGCATTGCACTCCAACAATTAAGAGTGCTCTCCAACCCATACCATTTGGAAAGAGAATACCTGGATCCCATTTTCTTGTATGCATTCTTCCAAACATCATGAGTGCATAATATATATCATTAAATTATATAACAACATAATAAGAATGTACATCAATGAGGTGACTCACCAAGAAATCATGAAAGTTCTTATACCTCCCAGTGAGTAGACTACCATTTGCCAATTACATACATGCTTCAAGTGACCAATCAAATATGCTCCAATGACATAGGTGAGTATACCATGTCCTATAATGCTACTCCAAAAGGAAGTGATATGCATCAAAATATTCAGCCATGTATTCTTTCATACAAGAAGTGAATGAAGAATATCCACTCAAATTTGAACCAAATAGTGAGCAACAGAAACAAGGAGACTTCAAATGACTCAAAGAAGTCTTACCCATACATCCATGAATGAGTGAATCATAAATATATAACAATGTATGTGGCTGGTAACAAAAATTTTCTCCTATCATAAGTCTATTCACCCTTGTTGGATAAAGTTCCTCCAACATCAAATTAACAAAGTGTTGAGCAATAAAAACCATGAGTCTTCAAGTGACTCAATTGCATATCATAGGTGCATCCATGTAGATGTGCATCATCATAAAGTAACAAGGAATGTTGTTGCAAATGTGAATAAGAATGTGCTCCAAGTTATATGTAATGTACATCAATATAATCATCCATGTGTTCTTTCATCCAATAAGTGAATGGAGAACCTCCACCAAAATATGAACAAAATAAGGAGCAAGGAAAACATGAAGACTTCAAGTGGCTCAAAGAAGTCTCATCAATACATTCATGAATATATATATCATCATGTAACATCAGAGGATGTTTCTGCCAATAATAATTTTCTTCAATCATATAACTCTTCACCCAAGTGTGAAATGAAGTTCCTCCAACTTCAAATAGACTAGGAAAGGAGCAAGGAAAATTATGAGTCTCCAAGTGACTCAAGTGAACATCATAGGTGCACCCATTTAGATGTGTATAATCATAATGTAAACAAGGATGTTGCTGCAAATGTAAATAAGATGGTTCTCTAATAATTCCATCATCAAAAGGAGAAAAAGAATGTCCATGCTCTTCATGTGGCACCATCAAAAAGAAACCTTTCACCCATACTTCATTAGGATGACTGCTGCAAAATTTGGAAGTGTAGGATGTAGGAGAAAGAACCAACTCACCCAAATGATCAGTAAGTGAAAAATTTCATAATGTGAAGGATCCGTAGGGGTAGGATTATGCACCTCCCTAAAAAATGCAAAACTTTCCTCATGGGTTGGTTCCAAGGTGGTGGAATTATGCACTTCTTCAAAAATTGTGTAACCATTTTCAACAGGCAACTCAAGTTCCTCTTTCACCATTAATAGTGATTGGATCTCATCACTATCATCCTCAAGCACATCAAGAAGCTGCAATTTTTCATGTTTTGCATGATCCATCATGTCATGACAATCCTCCAAGCAATCTACCTTATGAAAATATGAAACATCGGAGGAAAAACAAGTGTCTTGCAACTTTTCAAGAAGTTGCTCATTTTGAATTGTGAGATTATCAATAACTTCATTATTCTTCAAGTAAGATTCATGTAACCATTCACTAAGCTCAATGACATTTTTTCTATCAAAAAGCAAAGACATGAAATTACCTTTTATGTTGCGCATTGCTCTTTGAATCTTCTCCATGTCTTCAACGAATGATGGCTCCTCCAAGGAAGTAGCTCTCCAACAAGAATTTGATACCAATGCTTGAGTGTCATGGAGTATTCTAAGGGCCTCTTGGATCTTATTTTCATTCATCTTTAAGGACCCTTCAATAAAATGAGGCTCCTACAAATGAACCTCGTATTCTTCCTTATTGCTTGGACCAACTTCATGAAGCTCAAGTGGTGATGGGGAAGTTGATCTTTATTCTTCTTCAACTGCTACAAGGACTTCATTTTCATGTTTAATGGAATTTTGGCTTACAGAAACACTTACAAAAGTTATCTCTATGTCACAAACATAGAGGTGTGAGCACCCAATAGTAGGTACTCCTTCATAGTTCAAACATCCATCAGTAGATGCCCTTCGGTCCATATCCATAGTATAATTTGTTTCAGCATGATATTCAATAGTTTCAAGGTACTCTTCTTCCTTCTCATGTGATGTTTCCTCATATTTTTCAGAGTCATTTGGGAGTGAATTTTTAACCTCTTCATGTACTACTTCTTCTACTTCACCTATTTCAGAACTAGGTGGTTCATGGGTCTCCTATTTTTTCTCCTTCAAGCAAGATGATGCATTTTTCCCCTTGGTCTTCTTAAAATCAATATATTTTTCCCAACTTTGGATAGCCAAAAATTTGAATCCTTTCATAATATTCTTGGTCGTGTCTTCAAGGATAGGTTCCATGCTTTTTATTATCTCCTTACCATCATATGAGGTTCCTTTTCATCCCTAGTCATAGTTTCCAAAAAAATTGTCTTCTTCTCCTTCTTCTTTTTTTCCTCTTCAACAAAAGAACTTTTGGGTTTCAATATATAATGGTGGTCCCTGAATTATTGTACTCATAAATATCAGACCAAATCAGGTGCCAAGATCATGCTCTGATACCACTGTAATTTCCCCTTTTTGGAATTTTATTAAAATGCCCAATTTTCCAATTTTTTCACAATTTTGGCTCTTGACTCGTTTTAGTGTCTTGGTTTCCAAATCAGCCCAATTTCTCCCAAATATTTAGAGAAGGTGTATGAATGATATAATAACTTAACTATTATGTTCAGGAATGTATCATGGTCCTCCAATCAGTTATGCAAGTCTATATCAAATTCTAAATAAGATAGATGAATTTACTAGCAATTTTGGGGCTCAAATCCCTCCCAAGTAATTGCCAGAATGGCTTCCCAAATGTAAATAAACTCACTCAAATTCTCAAATTGAATTAGGGTATGTGTATAATTCATTATTAGAGACTAATATGCATAACCAATCGAACTCCCATGGCTTTTATCACTTCCTTCGATCAAATATAAAAAAACTAGTTTTGGACCCTTGGGGAAATGAGATGTAGTTTGCCCCAAATGCTATGAAATTCAACCCAATGGCCACAAATTCTCAGTTACAGACCATGAAACCCATAATATACTTTAATTTCAGTTCATTCATTCACAAATCATCAGTGGTGCATACATATATTCGATTCCATCAAGATTGCAAGAGTTGACAACAAGGTATTGGGGAAATGGCATTGTTTCTTCAATATTGGACAATAATACATGAGATATCTTGGATTTTCAACCTAAGAAATTTCTAGACTTAAAAAACAGATAATTTACATCATAATAAAAAATACTGGAGAAAGAGAAGCTCCCTCAAAGATATGAATAGCTCACCAAGTGCGTCTCACTCCATAGAGCTGAAATATGGTGAGAAAACTTGAGATGAATGGAAGAACAAGCTGATATTGAGATGTCCATGAAATTCCTGTATCTTGCACCTAAAAATAATACTCCATTAAATCTCCATGAAATACCTGAGTGGCCTTTCCAAACACCAACTAGGATGGGAATCTTTCACCCTCGAAATTGGCTTAAGAAAGAAAACTAGTCATCCACTAGCTCTCACAATTCACAAATGACAATTTCACAAATGAGAAAAAGCTCCTT
Source organism: Pseudotsuga menziesii (assembly GCA_001517045.1). Classification (NCBI taxonomy): domain Eukaryota; kingdom Viridiplantae; phylum Streptophyta; class Pinopsida; order Pinales; family Pinaceae; genus Pseudotsuga; species Pseudotsuga menziesii. The sequence continues at coordinate 140,999 of LPNX010300280.1, forward strand.
CTCATGGATGATACCTGTATTTAATAAACATTATTGGTCTTCTAAGGTTCCAAATCCATCCATAAACCAAAGCCAAGTCGAATTGGTGTGGCTGCTCATGCTATGCCATGTGGCCTCTCTCTTCACCTTCCCTCTTCTCCCAAATTTGAGTAGGAGCCTCTTGGCCTTCTCCAACTCCCAAATTCGACCTCTAAGATGCTTTATTCAACCCTGACATGTCAGTATGTTAGTATGTCAGCCTTCAGATCTAACTTGTGTCATAACTGTCATAGAATCTCCATCATTGGTGTCATAGATGTCACACGGGGGATTCACGTGTTGACCAATATCCTATCACGTTAGTTCATATTGTGGGTTTTAAAATTTGTAAAAATTGAACCAATATATTGCAGGTATTGGGGGGATGAGGAGTTTAAGGTGGGGGTGGGTAGGGTGGTTTATAAGGATTGAGGTATAAAATGGGGTGGGGAGGAGGTTTTAAGTATTGGGAGGGGGTTTCAACAAAAAGAGTTTGGGTCAATATCTCTGGAAAGTAAGGGTATTCTTTAATATCCCATGATCGCACGTGCTATGTGAGATGTTCACTAAGTGAAGTCCCCGTGAGATGTCATAAATGTAAGGGGAATCTAGCTAAGTGTCCATGAAACTCCCATTTGGCTCTTCCTCTCCCATGTAAGTTACAATTCATCCCAAATTCAACCAATGAGGTATATGGACAAGTATATTAACCTCATAATCCATCCTAAAACATTAGGCTTCCCATATATTCGAAATTACAAGAGGAGGATGCCATTTAACATAGGAATTCTAGCTTGAGTGGGCCCCATAGTCTCCATGTGTTTCCATTCTCCATAGCCATTTCAATTTTCTATTGTGTTTATTTAATAATATAAATCATTAAATATTTATCCTCTTCTAATGTCTAAACATCATTTATTATCCTCCTTATTCCAAATCTCAAAGCTTCCACCCCAACCTAGGAAACTAGTGATTTTCCTCCTTGGCAATTATTTGACTTTTAGCATCCCTTTGACAACTTTCATGAATATGGAAAATGTGATTTGGCCATTGTGATCCAATGCAAAATTTGGGACATTACAATAAGAACATTTCTAATCTTAAAACTATATGTAGATCAAGTGATTGTCTTAATCCATGTTGAATGTTTTCAAAACAAAAATAGCTAAGATGAAAAAACATGGGGATATTTATAAAAATGAAGGTAGATATGAAACTATAATGAGGATATTTATAATGAATTAATGTTATCCCATATCCACACCAATGGAAGTTAGCATAAAATTGTCAAGAGACATGCATGTTTAAAGATAGAGGATGAAATAGCAGTGATGAATACGAGAGTGCCTTTGGAACCCTAATGCATCCAATGGTTACTATGAGTGCTAATATAGCCCACGTTGTGAACATTATTATTATTATTATCCATTATGTAGTGGTTTTAAGTATATATTTTCAAGTATATTAGAAATACAACAAAACTTGGCATCACATTTAGTGGAGAGTAAGAAGGATGCATGAGATTTGCTTGTTCAATATGGTGTGGGTTGGGAAGGAGGCATAGATGAACATAAATCAACATTCAATGATGATGATGATGGTGGTGATGGTGAAGATGATGATGAGGGCGATGATGAAAATGATGATGATGACGATGATGAAGATGTTGATTAGGAAGAGGGAGATGAGGATGATGATGATGATGATGTTGATGAAGATGATGATGATGATCAATGATGGTGGTGGTGATGACGACGACAACAATGATGATGATGATGAGAGCGAGGATGAGGACGATGATGACGAGGATGAGGATGATGAGGATGATGATGATGACTAGGATGAGGATGATGAAGATGATGATCATGATTATCATGATGATGATTAGGATGAGGATGATGATGATGACTAGGATGAGGATGATGAAGATGATGATCATGATTATCATGATGATGATTAGGATGAGGATGATGATGATGATGATGGTGATGGTGATGGTGATGAATATGCTAATGAAGATGATGATGATGATGATGAAGATGTGATGACAAGATCTTTACCTTGGTCTTCACTAAATTGTTTTGAGCTTTGCCAACATTATAATAGAATGGTTATGAGTGATTATTCACTCCTATAAAGAATGCA
>LPNX010300280.1:153161-158825 GCA_001517045.1 Pseudotsuga menziesii
AGAATGGGCCTGAACCATACCATCATGACCAAACAAATTCGGGATTTCCCTATTGCAGAACGTCGTAGCAATGGTAAGAAAATGGTCTTTGGTAGTGTAAGACGATTCAAGGTTGTGATAAGACGATTCTGGTTCCAACATCACCCTATCCGTGTCCATGTGCAAAACCACTCAAGACTACCTATAATTGGTCTAAATTTGGTGACATTTCACAATGTTATCCTATTTTAAAAAAATCAGGCACATAGTTAGAGAAGGAGTACCTTGCACGAGGAAACTTGCATATCAAACCACTGTGGAAGAGGGAGTGTTAGACTAACGTCGCCGAGTTTCGGTGGGCAATCCATGAATGAAGCAATATGACCACCACCTATTCCAAATTGAATCCCCACCGTGATCTATATGAGGGAGAACCCCATACCTCTTTGCATGCATTAACTAGTTAAGTGGCCCAAGAAACACACTTCTATATCCATGTTGTGAACAAATTCCAAACCAAATCAAATCGTGTCTTATACTTAAAAATAATTCAAATATAAATAACTCTAAAAGAAATTACACCTTTGAGAGAAAAATAGCTTTTGGTAAAGTTTTTGGGAAGAAAAAACTTTTGATATTAAAACATTACAAGTAAATATATTTGCACGCTAAATTATATCCGCTTGGTAGATTATATTCTTGTTTTATCGAGTGTAGGTACCACCAAATAGATATCTATCAGATCTATTATCCTCGAGTGATGGTGATGATATACTAGGATAGGTTGAAAGTGATATGAGTTGTACTAGATCTACTGGTTCTATATCAACTAGATCTAAAAAGGTAAGGAAACGATTTTGTAGACGAATGTAATATTTTATTTCCAATGGAGGGTCATGTAATTATGATGCTGAGAGCATAGGTGACATTGAGCTTCCCTTGAGGTATAAACATATAGTGCAATGATGGGTACCTAATAACCTACCTCACGTGGACACAGATTTCTTCATCAATGGGAGGATGTATCGCATTGCTCCTCATCCTTACATGGATTGGGGCTATTTTCCATGGATGGCATAAAGGTCGGCTATGGCACTGTAACTGAATTGATGGAGTATGTCAGACCATTATAAAGATACAATAATGGGTTGATCTTGGTCCAATATACTCAAAATATGAGGAGATACAGAGTTGCCGCAAATTATATACAACTAGCAGAACACAATAAAAACAAAGGGGCGACTATGTATATTGATGGGAGAGCAAAAGTGTCTGAAAACATTGTTGGATTTATAAATAGTACACGGCCAGTGATAGCAACTAAGCAACCGAATTATGAATTTGAGGGACGCGAAGAACATCGTATATTTGTATGTGCAACAAAAACAATACTTCCAGCTAAAGAGTTGTTGATCAATTACAACTTAAATCGAATAGATGTGGCTTCCACGGTCCAGGGTAACCATAGAAGGTCCCACGCTATGCCTCATCAGGTAAATGCTAAATATAGTAACTAAACATGACTACAATAACTAAATGTTTCGATTTTTTTTGTTAGCATTCGATTTCCACCGTTGACACTCGCTTTTTTCGTGCATATTAGGAATATTTCCATGTGATAACATGCTTATTACACTGTTATGCTTATCTCATTTTTTTATGTTACAATTATTTACTCAACTTTTATTGATTGAATTATTTTGTTAGTGTCGAAGCAGTGGAAAGCCACATGTTGCTTCCACGGTCCAGGGTGACCGTGGAAGGTCACAATCTATGTCTCATGAGGTAAATGTTAAATATAGTAAATAAATATGACGTCAATAACAAAATGTTTCGATTTTTTCAGTTGACATTCGATTTTCACTGTTACCATTTGCTTCTGTCGTGCTTATTGTGAATATTTCCATATGATAACATGCTTATTACATTATGGCAGGGGTCTGCTCATCCCCATGGAGCAGAATATGTATCTCCTCCTTCAGAGGTAAAAGTAAATATTATTGCAGTATCTCATTTTTGTTTATGTTACAATTATTGACTCAACTAAATATAGTAACTAAATATGACTACAATAACTAGAAACTCCAACCCCATAAGATTTCCATGTGACAACATGCTTATTACACTGTGGTAGGGGTTTTCCCATGGTCGTCATGGAACAGAACGCGTGTCCTCTACTTCCATGGTCAACGGTGACCGTGGAAGGTCACACTCTGTGTCCCATCAGGTAAGTGTTAAATATAATTACTAAATGTTGAGATTTTTTCTGTTAACATTCAATTTCCACGGTTACCATTCACTTCTATCGTGCTTATTGTGAATATTTCCATATGATAACATGCTTATTACATTGTGGCAGGGGTTTGCTCATCCCCATGGAGAAGAACATGTATCTCCTCCTTCGGAGGTAAAAGTAAATATTATTGCAGTATCTCATTTTTGTTTATGTTACAATTATTGACTCAGCTAAATCTAGTAACTAAATATGACTACAATAACTAGAAACTCCAACCCCAAAAGATTTCCATGTGACAACATGCTTATTACATTGTGGCAAGGGTCTGCCCATGGTCGTCATGGAACAGAACGTGTGTTCTCTACTTCCATGGTCCATGGTGACCGTGGAAGGTCACACTCTGTGCCCCATTAGGTAAGTGTTAAATATAATAACTAAATGTTGAGATTTTTTCTGTTAACATTCAATTTCCACGGTTACCATTCGCTTTTTTCATGCTTATTGTGAATATTTCCATATGAAAACATGCTTATTACACTGTGGCAGGGGTCTACTCATCTCCATGGAGCAGAACATGTATCTTCTCCATCGGAGGTAAAAGTAAATATTATTGTAATATCTCATTTTTGTTGATGTTACAATTATTGACTCAACTAAATATAGTAACTAAATATGACTACAATAACTAGAAACTCCAACCCCAAAACATTTCCATGTGACAACATGCTTATTACACTATGGCAGGGGCCTGCCCATTCTCGTCATGGAACAGAACGTGTGTCCTCTAATTCTGAGGTAAAAATAAATATTATTGCAATATCTCATTTTTTATTATGTTACAATTATTTTCATAACGTTTATTTATTGATTTATTTTGTCAGGGTGGCCCCCGTGGAAAGGCACCTACTGCTTCCATGGTTCAGGGTGACTATGGAAGGTCACACTCTGTGCCTCGTCAGGTAAGTGTTAAATATAATAACTAAATGTTTTGATTTTTCTGTTAGCATTCGATTTCCACTCTTGACATTTGCATTTTTCTGTGCTTATGGTGAATTAGTCATTGATTTATCGTGTCAAGGTGGGGACCGTGGAAAGGAATATGCTGCTTCCACAGTCTAGGGTGACCGTGGACAATCACCCACTATAAGTAGATAAGTACAAGGTGACCGTGGGAAGTCACCGGCCACAACATCGCATCAGGTAAGTGTTAGTTCTTCATAGTAACTAAATTTCATTACAATAACAATGTTTGAATGATGTTAAAATTATTTTTCTTAATTTTATTGTTCGATGAATTTAGTCCAGTGCACTTGATCTGGGTGATGAGGAGCTTGAGGATGAAATTTACTATTCCATAGACCCTATGGATACTATAAAGAAGGCCCTGAAAAAGGCAAACATAGAAATAATTTACTTGGCTTGCATAAGGCCCATGACACACGAGATCAGGGCAAGGATTGAAGAGCTGAAAGAACAAATAAAATCTTATGGGGTAAGTGGCATCTTCACATAATTTTTTAAGCTATGACATGATTTCATATCTGATCTTATGTTTTCTATTTTTCCAAGTGATCTGATAAAGTAAAATTTTTTGTTTGTAGGATTTTTTACAACCCGTGGCTAGAGAAACTGTTGAGACGGGTATAGGTAGCAGTGATGCTCCAATGCATCAACTGATCCGGCGGATTATTCCTCTGAAAGATCCAATATGGTACATGGTTCATAGAAACGGCATTTGAAGAAATCGGAAGGCAAAACAAAATACACAGATCGGAGATAGGAAGAGTTCTCTTTCCACAGATCGGACGTCGGAAGCTTTTCCCTTCCGCAATGTCGGAACTCGAAAGCCTTCCGGCATCTGCAACGGCAGAAGCTTAAAGGGATCGAAACTCGAAAGTCTTCCGACAGCCGCAACGGCGGAAGCTTAAAGGGATCGGAACTCGAAAGTCTTCCGACAGCCGCAACGGCGGAAGCTTAAAGGGATCGGAACTCGAAAGTCTTCCGGCAGCCGCAACGGCGGGCGCAAGCTTGATCGGAGGTCGAAAGCCTTCTTCCTTCCGCAATGTCGAGGCTCGAAAGCCTTCTCCCTTCCACAACGACAGACGCAATCTTGAACGGACGACGGAGCGATTTGACAGCTGCAACGGGGAAGCTAAAGCACTAAAGCCTCCGACTTGAAAGCCAGCCGACAGCTGATTGAGAGCGTCGGAGCCAGTTACTTATCTTCCTTCCGCAACGGCGAATGGGCAGATAACAAAACCTTCTGACTCAAACATTGCAATGGTTCGCGTGGGGCGCATTTTGGAAACGAATTTGCAGAATCTTGATGCAGCGTGATTGTAACGCCAGGAGATGAACATCTTGTTGGCATTTGAGAGAAGAAGGTGAACAGTCTTGTGGCCGCATTGCATGGGATGTGAACAGTCGCGTTTTCTTGGACGTTTTGGCTCATTTGTAACGGCCAAGATGAGTATTAAAGGAGGAATTCATTCAGTGGAACGATTAGAGGGGAGTTCGGGACGCAGTGGAACGATTACAGGAGTTTTTGGAGAACGGCAGTGCAACGTTTCTTTGTGATGAGAAACTTGGAGAGAGCATTTTGTTGTGAAAACCGTACATGTGATGTTCCTTTTTGAAGTCGACTATCCTCAGTTATAACTTGGCTTCTTGTGTCTGTTGAAGTCCAGTTTGTAGCTTTCAGAGAGGAGTCTTAAAGACTTTATGTCCAGCATTCTCTTTTACAGTTGTTGAAGTTGTTCCAAAACCATTTTTTGTACCATTTTAAGAGATTAATTGGATCGGTTCCTATGGGAGAGGGACCCGGAGACGTAGCCCAGTGGAGGGGGTGAACTCCGTTATCAATTATGGCTGTGACTTTGGGTTCTGTGTTTTCTGCTTGGCATTTGTTTATCAGTCTTGTTTTCATTCATGTTCTGAGCATTTAATTTCTGCTAATACTGTCCATTAATTAACCTGTTGCACGCATTCTTTTACAACAAACTTTTGATGCACTAAAGTTGAGGTCCTACGGATCATATTTGGTATCAGAGCTGGTTGACTGTTGTGCAAGTTTGTGAATGCTTACTAGGTCCAGGTTAAAGCTTGGTGAAGGAGAATTAGTTGAAGGAGATCCTGAGATTGGCTCCAGGAGAACATTCTCAAGAACCATGTCTTCTCCACGAGGGGAAGAAGAAGGACATACCAAACGGGAAAAACCTGTCATTTCTGAAACTGAGTTTCTAGAGGCTTTTATGAGCATGAAAGCCATGATGGAAATTCTACTCGATGAGTGAGCAGAAAGGAAGAAGAAAGAAGAAGGACCTTCATCAGAGATGCAGAAGTGAAGTTGGAAGAAAAGGGTAAAGGAGTAGGAGGTGATGGTGATCCTCCTGATACTAAATAGACTTTTTCTTCTTCTCATACTTCTCATTCAAATAATGCAAGTCCTA